>JAXMNL010001051.1:0-25748 GCA_035128595.1 Eptatretus atami
GTGCTGGATTATGCATACGATGCTGTACTAGGCCAAACTGTGCTGGATTATGCACACGATGCTGTACTCGACCCAGCTGTGCTGGATTATGCATACGATGCTGTACTAGGCCATGCTGTGCTGGATTATGCATACTATGCTGTACTAGGCCAAACTGTGCTGGATTATGCATGTATAGGCCGAGTTGCTGGATTATGACAACGATGCTGTACTCGCCAGCTGTGCTGGATTATGCTACTATGCTGTACTAGGCCGAGCTGTGCTGGATTATGCTACGATGCTGTACTAGGCCAACTGTGCTGGATTATGCATACATGCTGTACTACGCCGAGCTGTGCTGGATTATGCATACGATGCTGTACTGGCCAACTGTGCTGGATTATGCATACGTGCATGTACTGACCACTGTGCTGATTATGCATACGATGCTGTACAGGCCACTGTGCTGGATTATGCTACATGCTGTCTAGCCAACTGTGCTGGATTATGCATACGATGCTGTACTGGCCAAGCTGTGCTGGATTATGCACGATGCTGACTAGGCCGACTGTGCTGGATTATGCATCATGCTGTACTAGCCAGCTGTGCTGGATTATGCACACGATGCTGTACTAGGCCGAGCTGTGCTGGATTTGCTACTATGCTGTACTAGCCGAGCTGTGCTGGATTATGCATACTATGCTGTACTAGGCCGGCTGTGCTGGATTATGCACATGATGCTGTACTAGGCCGGCTGTGCTGGATTATGCATACGATGCTGTACTAGGCCACTGTGCTGGATTATGCTACTATGCTGTACTAGGCCGGCTGTGCTGGATTATGCATCGATGCTGTACTAGGCGAGCTGTGCTGGATTATGATACTAGTGCTGTACCGGCCGCTGTGCTGGATTATGCATACTATGCTGTACTGGCGAGCTGTGCTGGATTATGCATACTATGCTGTACTAGCCGAGTGGTGGATTATGCACTGCTGTCTAGGCCAGCTGTGCTGGATTATGACCGATGCTGTACTAGGCCAGACTGTGCTGGATTATGCACACGATGCTGTACTAGCCGAGCTGTGCTGGATTAGCATACTATGCTGTACTAGGCCGAGCTGTGCTGGATTATGCATACTATGCTGTACTAGGCGGCTGTGCTGGATTATGCACACGATGCTTACTAGCCGACTGTGCTGGATTATGCGACCGATGCTGTATAGCCGTGCGTGGGATTATGCATACATGCTGTACTAGGCAGTGCTGTGCTGATTATGCAACCATGCTGTACTAGCGTCCGAACTGTGCTGGATTATGCACACGATGCTGTACTAGCCGTGATGTGTGGATTATTGCACACGATGCTGTACTAGCCGACTGTGCTGGATTATGCACCGATGCTGTACTAGGCCGACTGTGCTGGATTATGCACACGATGCTGTACTAGCCGACTGTGCTGGATTATGTACACGATGCTGTACTAGGCCGACTGTGCTGGATTATGCATACGATGCTGTACTCGGCGACTGTGCTGGATATTGACACGATGCTGTACTAGGCCGCTGTGCTGGATTATGCACACGATGCTGTACTAGGCGGACTGTGCTGGATTATGCATACTATGCTGTACTAGGCCGGCTGTGCTGGATTATGCACCGATGCTGTACTAGGCCAGCTGTGCTGGATTATGCACCGATGCTGTACTAGGCACGTGTGCTGGATTATGCACACGATGCTTACTAGGCCGAACTGTGCTGGATTATGCACACGATGCTGTACTAGGCCGAGCTGTGCTGGATTATGTACCGCTGCTGTACTGGCGTGCTGTGCTGGATTATGCATACTATGCTGTACTAGGCCAACTGTGCTGGATTATGCACACGATTGCTGTACTAGGCCGAGCTGTGCTGGATTATGCACACGATGCTGTAGGCCGTGCTGTGCTGGATTATGCATACGATGCTGTACTAGGCCGTGGCTGTGCTGGATTATGCTACTATGCTGTACTAGGCCGAGCTGTGCTGGATTATGCACACTATGCTGTACAGGCCGACTGTGCTGGATTATGCACACGATGCTGTACTAGGCCGTGCTGTGCTGGATTATGCTACTATGCTGTACTAGGCCACTGTGCTGGTTTATGCATACATGCTGTACTAGGCCGAGCTGTGCTGGATTATGCATACATGCTGTACTAGCCGAGCTGTGCTGGATTATGCATACGATGCTGTACTAGGCCACTGTGCTGGATTATGCATACGATGCGTACTAGGCCGAGCTGTGCTGGATTGCACACGATGCTGTACTAGGCCGGCTGTGCTGGATTATGCATACTATGCTGTACTAGGCCAACTGTGCTGGATTATGCACGATGCTGTACTAGGCCGAGCTGTGCTGGATTATGCCTACGATGCTGTACTAGGCCACTGTGCTGGATTATGCACGATGCTGTACTAGGCGACTGTGCTGGATTATGCATACGATGCTGTACTAGGCCGCTGTGCTGGATTATGCATACTATGCTGTACTAGGCCACTGTGCTGGATTATGCACATGCTGTACTAGGCCGGCTGTGCTGGATTATGCATACTATGCTGTACTAGGCCGACTGTGCTGGATTATGCACACGATGCTGTACTAGGCCGGCTGTGCTGGATTATGCATACTATGCTGTACTAGGCAACGTTGCTGGATTATGCACACGATGCTTACTAGCGAGCTGTGCTGGATATGCTACGATGCTGTACTAGGCCGAGCTGTGCTGGATTATGCATACGATGCTGTACTAGGCCACTGTGCTGGATTATGCACACGATGCTGTACTAGGCCGAGCTGTGCTGGATTATGCACAGATGCTGTACTAGGCCGGCTGTGCTGGATTATGCATACGATGCTGTACAGGCACTGTGCTGGATTATGCACCGATGCTGTACTAGGCCGAGCTGTGCTGGATTATGCCACGATGCTGTACTAGGCCGAGCTGTGCTGGATTATGCATACTATGCTGTACTAGGCCGGCTGTGCTGGATTATGCATCTATGCTGTACTAGGCACTGTGCTGGATTATGCATACTATGCTGTACTGGCCGAGCTGTGCTGGATTATGATACTAGCTTACTAGGCCGCTGTGGTGATTATGCATACGATCTGTACTAGGCCGCTGTGCTGGATTATGGATACTATGCTGTACTAGGCGAGCTGTGCTGGATATGCATACTATGCTGTACTAGGCCGAGCTGTGCTGTGATATGCATATATGCTGTACTAGGCCGACGTGTGCTGGATTATGCAACTATGCTGACTAGGCGCTGTGCTGGATTATGTACGATGCTGTACTAGGCCAGCTGTGCTGGATTATGCATACGATGCTGTACTAGGCCGAGTGTGCTGGATATGCATCTATGCTGGCTAGGCCAGCTGTGCTGGATATGTATACTATGCTGTACTAGGCCAGCTGTGCTGGATTATGCATCGATGCTGTACTAGGCCGGCTGTGCTGGATTATGCACATATGCTGTACTGCCGACTGTGCTGGATTATGCAACATGCTGTACCAGGCGAACTGTGCTGGATTATGCACCGATGCTGTACTAGGCCGGCTGTGCTGGATTATGCATACTATGCTGTACTAGGCACTGTGCTGGATTATGCACACGATGCTGTATAGGCCGAGCTGTGCTGGATTATGCATACGATGCTGTACTAGGCCGAGCTGTGCTGGATTATGCATACGATGCTGTACTAGGCCACTGTGCTGGATTATTGCACACGATGCTGACTAGCCGAGCTGTGCTGGATTATGACACGATGCTGTACTAGGCCGCTGTGCTGGATTATGCATACTATGCTGTACTAGGCCACTGTGCTGGATTATGCATACGATGCTGTACTAGGCCGAGCTGTGCTGGATTATGCATATGATGCTGTACTAGGCAACTGTGCTGGATTATGCACACGATGCTGTACTAGGCCGAGCTGTGCTGGATTATGCACCGATGCTGTACTGGCCGATGTGCTGGATTTGCTACTATGCTTACTAGCAACTGTGTGGATTATGCACACGATGCTGTACTAGGCCGGCTGTGCTGGATTATGCATCTGCTGTACTAGGCCAACTGTGGCTGGATTATGCCCAGTGCTGTATGCTGCTGTGCTGGATTATGCATACTATGCTGTACTGGACTGTGCTGGATATGCAACGATGCTGTACTAGGCGGCTGTGCTGGATTATGCATACGATGCTGTACTAGCGAGCTGTGCTGGATTATGTACGTGCTGTACTAGGCCATGTGCTGGATTATGCACACGATGCTGTACTAGGCCGAGCTGTGCTGGATTATGCAACACGATGCTGTACTAGGCCGGCTGTGCTGGATTTTGCTACGTGCTGTACTAGGCCACTGTGCTGGATTATGCACACGATGCTGTACTAGGCCGACTGTGCTGGATTATGCCACGATGCTGTACTAGGCCGAGCTGTGCTGGATTATGCATACTATGCTGTACTAGGCCGTGCTTGCTGGATTATGCATCTAATGCTGTACTAGGCAACTGTGCTGGATTATGCATACTATGCTGTACTAGGCCGACTGTGCTGGATTATGCATACTATGCTGTACTAGCGGCTGTGCGGATTATGCATACGATGCTGTACTAGGCGGCTGTGCTGGATTATGCATACTATGCTGTACTAGCCAGTTGCTGGATATGCATACTATGCGTACTAGGCCGAGTGTGCGATTATGAACTTGCTCTAGGCGATGTGTGGATATGCATACTATGCTGTACTAGGCCGAGCTGTGCTGGATTATGCATATATGCTGTACTAGGCGAACTGTGCTGGTTATGACACGATGCTGTACTAGGCCGAGCTGTGCTGGATTATGGATCTATGCTGTACTAGCCGAGCTGTCTGGATTATGCATACTATGCTGTACTAGGCAACTGTGCTGGATTATGCATACTATGCTGTACTAGCCGACTGTGCTGGATTATGCCACGTGCCGTTACTAGGCGTGCTGTGCTGGATTATGCACACGATGCTGTACTAGGCCGAGCTGTGCTGATTATGCAACGATGCGTTACTAGGCCGAGCTGTGCTGGATATGCATAGATGCTGCGCTTGGCGAGCTGTGCTGGATTATGCACACGATGCTGTACTGGCCGAGCTGTTGGATTATGCACACGATGCTGTACTAGGCCGTGCTGTGCTGGATTATGCATACTATGCTGTACTAGGCAGCTGTGCTGGATTATGCATACTATGCTGTACTAGCCAGCTGTGCTGGATTATGCAAATTACTATGGTGTCTGGCAGCTGTGCTGGATTATGATACTATGCTGTACTAGGCCGACTGTGCTGGATTATGCACACGATGCTGTACTAGGCCGTGCTGCGGATTATGACCGGCTGTACGTAGGCCGCTGTCTGGATTATGCACACGATGCTGTACTAGGCCGGCTGTGCTGGATTATGATACATGCTGTACTAGGCCAAGCTGTGCTGGATTATGCATACTATGCTGTACTAGGCCGAGCTGTGCTGGGTATGCACGATGCTGTACTAGGCCGGCTGTGCTGGATTAGCAACTGCTTACTAGCGTGCTGGATTATGCATACTATGCTGTACTAGCCGGCTGTGCTGGTTATGTACGATGCTGTACTAGCCGAGCTGTGCTGGATTATGCTACTATGCTGTACTAGGCGAGCTGTGCTGGATTATGCTACATGCTGTACTAGGCCGACTGTGCTGGATTATGCTACTATGCTGTACTAGGCCGAGCTGTGTGGATTATGCTACTGCTGTACTAGGCCGAACTGTGCTGGATTATGCATACGCTATGCTGTACTAGGCCGAGCTGTGCTGGATTATGCAACGATGCTGTACTAGGCCACTGTGCTGGATTATGCACTATGCTGTACTAGGCCGAGCTGTGCTGGATTATGCATACTATGCTGTACTAGCGAGCGTGCTGTTTTGTACTATGCTGTCTAGCCAGGCTGTGCTGGATTATGCACACGATTGCGTACTAGGCCGAGCTGTGCTGGATTTGCATATATGCTGTACTAGGCGAGCTGTGCTGGATTATGCATACTATGCTGTACTAGGCCGACTGTGCTGGATTATGCACACGATGCTGTACTAGGCCGAGCTGTGCTGGATTATGCATAATATGCTGTACTAGGCCGCTGTGCTGGATTATGCTACTATGCTGTACTAGGCACTGTGCTGGATTATGCATACTATGCTGTACTAGGCCGAACTGTGCTGGATTATGCACACGATGCTGTACTAGGCCCTGTGCTGGATTATGCACACGATGCTGTACTAGGCCGAGCTGTGCTGGATTATGCACACTGCTGTACTGGCCGAGCTGTGCTGATTTCATCTGTGCTGGCTTGGCCGAGCTTGTGGATATGCACGATGCTGTACTTGGCCGAGCTGTGCTGGAATTCATAATGTGCTGCGTCTGGCCGAGCTGTGTGGATTTGCATACTGATGCTGTACTAGGCCACTGTGCTGGATTATGCATACTATGCTGTACTAGGCCGAACTGTGCTGGATTATGCACACGATGCACTGTAAGGCCGCTGTGCTGGATTATGCACAATGCTGTACTAGGCGAGCTGTGCTGGATTATGCACACGATGGTTCTAGGCCGAGCTGTGCTGGATATTTTCTACTGTGACGCGCTTGGCCGAGCTGTGCTGGATTATGCACACGATGCTGTACTGGCCGAGCTGTCTGGATTATGCACACGATGCTGTAATAGGCGGCTGTGCTGGATTATGTACTATGCTGTACTAGGCCAACTGTGCTGGATTATGCATACTATGCTGTACTAGGCCAGCTGTGCTGGATTATGATACTATGCTCTTACTAGGCCGAGCTGTGCTGGATTATGCACACGATGCTGTACTAGGCCGTGCTGTGCTGGATTATGTACTATGCTGTACTAGGCCAGCTGTGCTGGATTATGTACTATGCTGTACTAGGCCGGCTGTGCTGGATTATGCATACGATTCTGTACTAGGCCGAGCGTGCTGGATTATGCATACGATGCTGTACTAGGCCGAGTGTGCTGGATTATGCAACGATGCTGTACTAGGCAACTGTGCTGGATTATGACACGATGCTGTACTAGGCCGAGCTGTGCTGGATTATGCATACGATGCTTTCTAGGCCAACTGTGCTGGATTATGCACCGATGCTGTACTGGCCGAGCTGTGCTGGATTATGCATACATGCTGTACTAGGCCAACTGTGCTGGATTATGCACACGATGCTGTACTAGGCCGAGCTGTGCTGGATTTTTGCATACTATGCTGTAATCGCCGGGCTGTGCTGGATTATGCTACTATGCTGTACTAGGCCGAGCTGTGCTGGATTATGCTACTATGCTGTACTAGGCCGAGCTGTGCTGGATTATGCATACTATGCTGTACTAGGCCGAGCTGTGCTGGATTATGCATACTATGCTGTACTAGGCCGAGCTGTGCTGGATTATGCATACTATGCTGTACTAGGCCGAGCTGTGCTGGATTATGGATACGATGCTGTACTAGGCCGAGCTGTGCTGGATTATGCTACTATGCTGTACTGGCGAGCTGTGCTGGATTATGCATCTACTGCTGTACAGGCCGACTGTGCTGGATTATGCATACTATGCTGTACTAGCCGAGCTGTGCTGGATTATGCATACTATGCTGTACTAGGCCGAGCTGTGCTGGATTATGCATACTATGCTTACTAGGCCGAGCTGTGCGATTATGCATACTATGCTGTACTAGGCCGAGCTGTGCTGATTATGCATACTATGCTGTCTAGGCCGAGCTGTGCTGATTATGCATACTATGCTGTACTAGGCCGAGCTGTGCTGGATTATGCATACTATGCTACTAGGCCAACTGTGCTGGTTATTGCTACTGTGCTGTACTAGGCCAGCTGTGCTGGATTGCATTACTATGCGTATCTAGGCCAACTGTGCTGGATTATGCATACTAGCTTTGACTAGTCCAAACCTGATTATGCATACTATGCTGTACTAGGCCAAACTGTGCTGGATTATGCACACGATGCTGTACTAGGCCGAAGTGTGCTGGATTATGCACACGATGCTGTACTAGGCCGTGCTGTGCTGGATTATGCATACTATGCTGTACTATGCCAAACTGTGCTGGATTATGCACACTATGCTGTACTAGGCCGAGCTGTGCTGGATTTTATGACATATAGCTGTATAGGGCCGTGCTGTGCTGGATTATGCACACGATGCTGTACTAGGTCCGGCTGTGCTGGATTATGCACACATGCTGCACTCAGGCCGAGCTGTGCTGGATTATGCACATACATGCTGTATAGGCGAGCTGTGCTGGATTATGCACACGATGCTGCACTAGGCCGATGGTGCTGGATTATGCAAGATATGCTGTACTAGGCCGACTGTGCTGGATATAGATAATATGGGAGCTGTGCTGGATTAACAAGTGCTGCCTAAGGCCGAGCTGTAGATTATGATGTATAGCCGGCTGTGCTGTTATGCACCATGCTGTACTGGCCGAGCTGTGCTGGATTATGCCTGCTGATAGGGTGGGATGATGCATACGATGCTGTACTAGGCCGGCTGTGCTGGATTATGCCTACTATGCTGTACTAGGCCGAGCTGTGCTGGATTATGCATACGATGCTGTAACGACTGTGCTGGATTAGTGCATACGATGCTACTAGCGAGCTGTGCTGGATTATGCACACGATGCTGTACTAGGCGAGACTGTGCTGGATATATGCTACTATGGTGTTGGGGATGTGCTGGATTAGAAATGCTGTACTAGGCCGAACTGTGCTGGATTATGCAAACGATGCTGACTAGGCCGAGCTGTGCTGGATTATGCACACGATGCTGTACTAGGCCGAGCTGTGCTGGATTATGCAACGATGCTGTACTAGGCCGAGCTGTGCTGGATTATGCACACGATGCTGTACTAGGCCGAGCTGTGCTGGATTAATGCATACGATGCTGTACTAGGCGAGCTGTGCTGGATTATGCCTACTATGCTGTACTAGGCCGAGCTGTGCTGGATAAATGCATACGATGCTGTACTAAGGCCGAGCTGTGCTGGATTATGCAAGATAGTGTACGGCCGAGCTGTGTGGATTAGATATTGTGTCTAGCCGAGCTGTGCTGGATATGCATACGATGCTGTACTAGGCCGAGCTGTGCTGGATGATGCCATATTGCTGCCCCTAGGCCGAGCTGTGCTGGATTATAATATGTGCTGCGCTAGGCGAGTGTGTGGATTATATATGATAGTGTACTAGCCGAGCTGTGCTGGATTATGCACACGGATGCTGTACTCGGCCGAGCTGTGCTGGATTATGCCAATGCTGTACTAGGCCGGCTGTGCTGGATTATGCTACTATGCTGTACTAGGCCGAGCTGTGCTGGTGATTGCATACGATGCTGCACTAGGCCGAGCTGTGCTGGATTATGCACTACGATGCTGTACTACCGGCCGAGCTGTGGCTGGATTATGCTATATGCTGTACTAGGCGTGCTGTGTGGATTATGCAACACGATGCTGTACTAGGCCGAGCTGTGCTGGATTATGCAAGATTATGCTGTACTAGGCCGAGCTGTGCTGGATTATGCACACGTGCTGCTACTAGGCGAGCTGTGCTGGATTAGCATACGATGCTGTACTAGGCGGCTGTGCTGGATTATGCATACGTCTGCGTCTAGGCGGCTGTGCTGGATTATGCTTACGATGCTGTACTAGGGCGTGCTGTGCTGGATTATGATACGTATGCTGGATAGGCCGTGCTGTGCTGGATTAGCTACAATGCTGCACAGGCCGAGCTGTGCTGGATTATGCATACTATGCTGTACAGGCCGAGCTGTGCTGGATTATGCACAGATGCTGCACTAGGCCGAGCTGTGCTGGATTTATGCACACGATGCTGTACTAGGCCGTGCTGTGCTGGATTATGCACAGATGCTGACTAGGCCGAGCTGTGCTGGATTATGCAACTGCTGTACTGCGTCTGTGTGGATTATGCACGAATGCTGCACTAGGCCGGCTGTGCTGGATTATGCATACGATGCTGTACTAGGCGAGCTGTGCTGGATTATGCATACTGTGCGCTAGGCCGAGCTGTGCTGGATTATGCTACGATGCTGTACTAGGCCGGCTGTGCTGGATTATGCATCCGTTCTTGCGCTAGGCGTGCTGTGCTGGATTATGCCACATGCTGTACTGGCCGAGCTGTGCTGGATTATGCACAATGCTGTACTAGGCCGTGCTGTGCTGGATTATGCACACGATGCTGCACTAGGCCGGCTGTGCTGGTTATGCTACGATGCTGTACTAGCCGTGCTGTGCTGGATTATGCACACGATGCTGTACTAGGGGCTGTGCTGGATTATGCATGTGCTGCCTAGGCGAGCTGTGCTGGATATGCATACTGCTGCACTAGGCCGTGCTGTGCTGGATTATGCATACTGTGCTGCACTAGGCCGAGCTGTGCTGGATATGCATACAATGCTGCTACTAGGCCGAGCTGTGCTGGATTATGCTATATGCTGTACTAGGCCGAGCTGTGCTGGATTATGCATACGATGCTGCTCTAGCCGAGCTGTGCTGGATTATACATCGTGCTGCAACGAGGCCGTGTTGTGCTGGATTATGCACACGATGCTGTACTGGCCGAGCTGTGCTGGATTATGCATGATGCTTGCACTAGGCCGAGCTGTGCTGGATTATGCATACTATGCTGCACTAGGCCGGCTGTGCTGGATTATGCATACGATGCTGTACTCGGCCGAGCTGTGCTGGATTATGCATACTATGCTGTACTAGGCCGAGCTGTGCTGGATTGCATACGATGCTGTACTAGGCCGACTGTGCTGGATTATGCACGATGCTGCTAGGCCGATGTGCTGGATTATGCACACGATGCTGCACTAGGCCGGCTGTGCTGGATTATGCACACGATGCTGTACTAGGCCGGCTGTGCTGGATTATGCACACGATGCTGCACTAGGCCGTGCTGTGCTGGATTATGCACGATGCTGCACTAGGCCGATGGTGCTGGATTATGCACACGATGCTGCACTAGGCGGCTGTGCTGGATTATGCACACATGCTGCACTAGGCGACTGTGCTGGATTATGCACACGATGCTGTACTAGGCCGTGCTGTGCTGGATTATGCATACAATGCTGTACTAGGCGGGCTGTGCTGGATTATGCATACGATGCTGTACTAGGCCGTGCTGTGCTGGATTATGCACACGATGCTGTACTAGGCGGCTGTGCTGGATTATGCACAATGCTGACTAGGCACTGTGCTGGATTATGCACACGATGCTGTACTAGGCCGGCTGTGCTGGATTATGCACACGATGCTGCACTAGGCCGAGCTGTGCTGGATTATGCACACGATGCTGTACTAGGCCGTGCTGTGCTGGATTATGCATACTGTGCTGTACTAGGCCGAGCTGTGCTGGATTATGCAACGATGCTGTAAGGCCGAGCTGTGCTGGATTATGCATACTATGCTGTACTAGGCCGAGCTGTGCTGGATTATGCAACGATGCTGCACTAGGCGAGCTGTGCTGGATTATGCTACAATGCTGCTAGAGGCCGAGCTGTGCTGGATTATGCATACTATGCTGCACTAGGCCGAGCTGTGCTGGATTATGCACACGATGCTGTACTGGCCGACTGTGCTGGATTATGCATACTATGCTGTACCGGCCGAGCTGTGCTGGATATGCATACGCTGCTACTAGGCCGACTGTGCTGGATTATGCAACTATGCTGTACTAGGCCGAACTGTGCTGGATTATGCAACGATGCTGACTAGGCCGGCTGTGCTGGATTATGCACACGATGCTGCACTAGGCGGCTGTGCTGGATTATGCAACAGATGCTGCACTAGGCCGACTGTGCTGGATTATGCATACGTGCTGCACTAGGCCGGCTGTGCTGGATTATGCACAATGCTGCCTAGGCCGACTGTGCTGGATTATGCACGATGCTGTACTAGGCGTGCTGTGCTGGATTATGCACACAATGCTGTACTAGGCGGCTGTGCTGGATTATGCACACGATGCTGTACTAGGCGGCTGTGCTGGATTATGCACATGCTGTACTAGGCCGACTGTGCTGGATTATGCACGATGCTGTACTAGGCCGAGCTGTGCTGGATTATGCATCTATGCTGTACTAGGCCGAGCTGTGCTGGATTATGCATACGATGCTGATAGGCACTGTGCTGGATTATGCACAGATGCTGACTAGGCCGAGCTGTGCTGGATTATGCACCGATGCTGCACTAGGCCGAGCTGTGCTGGATTATGCACACGATGCTGTACTAGGCCGACTGTGCTGGATTATGACACGATTGCTGTACTAGGCCGAGCTGTGCTGGATTATGCTACTATGCTGTACTAGGCCGAGCTGTGCTGGATATGCATACGATGCTGTACTGGCCAACTGTGCTGGATTATGCATACGATGCTGTACTGGCCAGCTGTGCTGGATTATGCACACGATGCTGTACTAGGCGGCTGTGCTGGATTATGCATACGATGCTGTACTAGGCCAACTGTGCTGGATTATGCTACATGCTGTACTGCCAACTGTGCTGGATTATGCACGATGCTGACTAGGCCGACTGTGCTGGATTATGCACACGATGCTGTACTAGGCCGTGCTGTGCTGGATTATGCATACTATGCTGTACTAGGCCGAGCTGTGCTGGATTATGCATACTGTGCTGTACTAGGCCAAGCTGTGCTGGATTATGCACACGAATGCTGTACTAGGCCGAGCTGTGCTGGATTATGCATATATGCTGTACTAGGCCAGCTGTGCTGGATTATGCATACTTGCTGTCTAGGCCACTGTGCTGGATTATGCACAACGATGCTGTACTAGGCCGAGCTGTGCTGGATTATGCATACTATGCTGTACTAGGCCAACTGTGCTGGATTATGCACAGATGCTGTACTGCCAACTGTGCTGGATTATGCACACGATGCTGACTCGGCCGAGCTGTGCTGGATTATGCTACTATGCTGCTACTAGCCAACTGTGCTGGTATTTGCAACGATGCTGTACAGGCGAGCTGTCTGGATTATGCATACTATGTGTATAGGCCACTGTGCTGGATTATGCACACGATGCTGTACTAGGCCGAGCTGTGCTGGATTATGCATACTATGCTGTACTAGGCCAGCTGTGCTGGATTATGCATACGATGCTGTACTAGGCCGAGCTGTGCTGGATTATGCATACTATGCTGTACTCGGCCAAGCTGTGCTGGATTATGCATATGCTGTACTGGCCGAGCTGTGCTGGATATGCATACTAATGCTGTACTGGCCGAGCTGTGCTGGATATATGCTACGATGCTGTACTAGGCCAACTGTGCTGGATTATGCAACGATGCTGACTAGGCCGAGCTGTGCTGGATTATGCACACGATGCTGTACAAGGCCGTGCTGTGCTGGATTATGCACAATGCTGTACTAGCCGGCTGTGCTGGATTATGCACACGATGCTGTACTAGGCCGTGCTGTGCTGGATTATGCACACGATGCTGCTCTAGGCGTGCTGTGCTGGATTATGCACAGATGCTGTACTAGGCCGTGCTGTGCTGGATTATGCACACGATGCTGTACTAGGCCGAGCTGTGCTGGATTATGCAACATGCTGACTAGGCCGACTGTGCTGGATTATGCACACGATGCTGTACTAGGCCGGCTGTGCTGGATTATGCACACGATGCTGCACTAGGCCGACTGTGCTGGATTATGCACACGATGCTGTACTAGGCCGGCTGTGCTGGATTATGCATACTATGCTGTACTAGGCCAACTGTGCTGGATTATGCACGATGCTGACTAGGCCGCTGTGCTGGATTATGCACACGATGCTGTACTAGGCCGTGCTGTGCTGGATTATGCATACGATGCTGTACTGGCCAGCTGTGCTGGATTATGCATACTATGCTGTACTGGCCGTGTGCTGGATTATGCACACGATGCTGTACTAGGCCGAGCTGTGCTGGATTTATGCATACTATGCTGTCAGGCCGACTGTGCTGGATTATGCACCGATGCTGTACTAGGCCGAGCTGTGCTGGATTATGCATACATGCTGTACTGGCCATGTGGCTGGATTATGCATACGATGCTGTACTAGGCCGAGCTGTGCTGGATTATGCATACTATGCTGTACTGGCCAACTGTGCTGGATTATGCATACTATGCTGTACTGCCAAACTGTGCTGGATTATGCACCGATGCTGACTAGGCCGAGCTGTGTGGATTATGCATACTATGCTGTACTAGGCCAAGCTGTGCTGGATTATGCATACTATGCTGTACTAGGCCAACTGTGCTGGATTATGACACGATGCTGTACTGGCGAGCTGTCTGGATTATGCATACTATGCTGTACTAGGCAACTGTGCTGGATTATGCACACGATGCTGTACTGGCCAACTGTCTGGATATGCACACGATGCTGCACTAGGCCGAGCTGTTGGATTATGCATACTATGCTGTACTAGGCCAACTGTGCTGGATTATGCACACGATGCTGTACTAGGCCGAGCTGTGCTGGATTATGCATACTATGCTGTACGCCAACTGTGCTGGATTATGCATACGATGCTGTACTAGGCCGAGCTGTGCTGGATTATGCATACTATGCTGTACGGCCAACTGTGCTGGATTATGCTATATGCTGTACTGGCCATGTGCTGGATTATGCACGATGCTGTACTGGCAGCTGTGCTGGATTATGCACCGATGCTGCACTAGGCCGGCTGTGCTGGATTATGCATACTATGCTGTACTAGGAACTGTGCTGGATTATGCACACGATGCTGTACTAGGCCAACTGTGCTGGATTATGCACACGTGCTGTACTCGGCAAACTGTGCTGGATTATGCATACGATGCTGCCTAGGCCGGCTGTGCTGGATTATGCATACGATGCTGTCTCGGCAAACTGTGCTGGATTATGCACACGATGCTGTACTAGCCGAGCTGTGCTGGATTATGCACAGATGCTGCACTAGGCCGGCTGTGCTGGATTATGCATACTATGCTGTACTAGGCCGGCTGTGCTGGATTATGCATACTATGCTGTACTAGGCCAACTGTGCTGGATTATGCACACTATGCTGTACTAGGCCGGCTGTGTGGATTATGCACAGATGCTGTACTAGGCCGCTGTGCTGGATTATGCACACGATGCTGTCTAGGCCGGCTGTGCTGGATTATGCATACTATGCTGTACTAGGCCGGCTGTGCTGGATTATGCATACTATGCTGTACTAGGCAACTGTGCTGGATTATGCACACGATGCTGTACTAGGCCGAGCTGTGCTGGATTATGCACACGATGCTGTACTAGGCGGCTGTGCTGGATTATGCATACTATGCTGTACTAGGCCGTGCTGTGCTGAATTATGCACCGATGCTGTACTAGCCGAACTGTGCTGGATTATGCACACGATGCTGTACTAGGCCGGCTGTGCTGGATTATGCACGATGCTTACTAGGCCGATGTGCTGGATTATGCATACATGCTGTACTAGGCGGCTGTGCTGGATTATGCATACTATGCTGTACTAGGCCGACTGTGCTGGATTATGCATCAGTCTGTACTAGGCCGACTGTGCTGGATTATGCACACGATGCTGTACTAGGCGGACTGTGCTGGATTATGCACACGATGCTGTACTAGGCGTGTGTGCTGGATTATGCACACGATGCTTACTGGCCGACTGTGCTGGATTATGCAACATGCTGTACTAGGCCGACTGTGCTGGATTATGTACACGATGCTGTACTAGGCCGGCTGTGCTGGATTATGCATACTATGCTGTATAGGCCACTGTGCTGGATTATGCACACGATGCTGTACTAGCCGGCTGTGCTGGATTATGCATACTATGCTGTACTAGGCCGGCTGTGCTGGATTATGCATACTATGCTGTACTAGCCGGCTGTGCTGGATTATGCACACGATGCTGTACTAGGCGGCTGTGCTGGATTATGCATAATGCTGTACTAGGCCGTGCTGTGCTGGATTATGCATACTATGCTGTACAGGCCGAACTGTGCTGGATTATGCACACGATGCTGTCACTAGGCCGAGCTGTGCTGGATTATGCACCATGCTGACTAGGCGCGCCTGTGCTGGATTGCATACGATGCTGTACTAGGCCATGTGGTGGATTATGCATACGATGCTGTACTAGGCCGAGCTGTGCTGGATTATGCATACTATGCTGTACTAGCCACTGTGCTGGATTATGCATACGATGCTGTACTAGGCGGCTGTGCTGGATTATGCATACGATGCTGTACTAGGCAACTGTGCTGGATTATGCATACTGATGCTGTACTGGCCAACTGTGCTGGATTATGCATACTATGCTGTACGAGCCGAGCTGCTGGATTATGCTCATGCTGTACTCGGCAGCTGTGCTGGATTATGCATACTATGCTGTACTAGGCCGAGCTGTGCTGGATTATGCATACTATGCTGTACTAGGCAGATGTGCTGGATTATGCATACGATGCTGTACTAGGCCGAGCTGTGCTGGATTATGCATACTATGCCTGTATAACGAGCTGTGCTGGATTATGCATACTATGCTGTCGGCCAGCTGTGCTGGATTATGCATACTATGCTGTATAGGCCGAGCTGTGCTGGATTATGCATCGATGCTTATCGGCCAGATGTGCTGGATTATGCATAGATGCTGTACTAGGCCGAGCTGTGCTGGATTATGCATACTATGCTGTACTAGCCGACTGTGCTGGATTATGCATAATGCTGTACTAGGCCGAGCTGTGCTGGATTATGCATCCGATGCTGTACTAGCCCGTGCTGTGCTGGATTATGCATACTATGCTGTACTAGGCCGACTGTGCTGGATTATGCACACGATGCTGCACTAGGCCGGCTGTGCTGGATTATGCATACGATGCGTACTAGGCCAACTGTGCTGGATTATGCATACGATGCTGTACTAGGCCGGCTGTGCTGGATTATGCATACTATGCTGTACTAGGCCAACTGTGCTGGATTATGCATACGATGCTGTACTAGGCCGGCTGTGCTGGATTATGCATCTATGCTGTACTAGGCAACTGTGCTGGATTATGCACACGATGCTGTACTGGCAACTGTGCTGGATTATGCATCTATGCTGTATCAGGCCGAGCTGTGCTGGATTATGCATACTATGCTGTACTGGCCGCTGTGCTGGATTATGCATACTATGCTGTACTAGGCCGAGCTGTGCTGGATTATGCATACTATGCTGTACTGGCAGATGTGCTGGATTATGCATAGATGCTGTACTAGGCCGAGCTGTGCTGGATTATGCATACTATGCTGTACTAGCGAGCTGTGCTGGATTATGCATATATGCTGTACTCGCAGTGTGCTGGATTATGCATACTATGCTGTACTAGGCCGAGCTGTGCTGGATTATGCATACGATGCTGTACTGGCCGAGCTGTGCTGGATTATGCATACGATGCTGTACTAGGCCGAGCTGTGCTGGATAATGCATACTATGCTGTACTAGCGATGTGCTGGATTATGCATACATGCTGTACTAGGCCGAGCTGTGCTGATTATGCATACATGCTGTACTAGGCGGCTGTGCTGGATTATGCATACTATGCTGTATAGGCCGGCTGTGCTGATTATGCATACTATGCTGTACTAGGCCAACTGTGCTGGATTATGCCACGATGCTGTATAGGCCGAGCTGTGCTGGATTATGCTACTATGCTGTATTAGGCCGGCTGTGCTGGATTATGCACACGATGCTGTACTAGGCCGAACTGTGCTGGATTATGCACACGATGCTGTACTAGGCCGGCTGTGCTGGATTATGCACACGATGCTTACTAGGCCGACTGTGCTGGATTATGCACCGATGCTGTACTAGGCCAGGCTGTGCTGGATTATGCATCTATGCTGTACTAGCCGACTGTGCTGGATTATGCATACTATGCTGTCTAGGCCGACTGTGCTGGATTATGCACACGATGCTGTACTAGGCCGACTGTGCTGGATTATGCACACGATGCTGTACTAGGCCGCTGTGTGCTGGATTATGCACGATGCTTACTAGGCCGACTGTGCTGGATTATGCACACGATGCTGTACTAGGCGAGCTGTGCTGGATTATGAAACATGCTGTACTAGGCCGGCTGTGCTGGATTATGCATACTATGCTGTACTAGGCCAAACTGTGCTGGATTATGCACACGATGCTGTACTAGGCCGTGCTGTGCTGGATTATGCACTATGCTGTACTAGGCCGGCTGTGCTGGATATGCATATATGCTGTACTAGGCCGGCTGTGCTGGATTATGCTACACGATGCTGTACTAGGCCGTTGTGCTGGATTATGCATACTATGCTGTAAGGCAGTGCTGTGCTGGATTATGCATACTATGCTGTACAGGCCGACTGTGCTGGATTATGCACAGATGCTGTACTAGGCCGAGCTGTGCTGGATTATGCAACGATGCTGACTAGGCCGGCTGTGCTGGATTATGCTACATGCTGTACTAGGCCAACTGTGCTGGATTATGCATACGATGCTGTACTAGGCCGGCTGTGCTGGATTATGCATACTATGCTGTACTAGGCCAACTGTGCTGGATTATGCAATAGATGCTGTATAGGCCGGCTGTGCTGGATTATGCATACTATGCTGTACTAGGCCACTGTGCTGGATTATGCACACGATGCTGTACTGGCCAACTGTGCTGGATTATGCATACTATGCTGTACAGGCCGAGCTGTGCTGGATTATGCATACTATGCTGTACTAGGCCGAGCTGTGCTGGATTATGCATACTATGCTGTCTGGCCAGATGTGCTGGATATGCATACGATGCTGTACTGCCAGCTGTGCTGGATTATGCATACTATGCTGTACTGGCGAGCTGTGCTGGATTATGCATACTATGCTGTACTGGCCAGATGTGCTGGATTATGCAATCGATGCTGTACTAGGCCGAGCTGTGCTGGATTATGCATACTATGCTGTACTGGCCAGCTGTGCTGGATTATGCATACTATGCTGTACTAGGCCGAGCTGTGCTGGATTATGCATACTATGCTGTACTGGCCCATGTGCTGGATTATGCATACGATGCTGTACTAGGCCGAGCTGTGCTGGATTATGCATACTATGCTGTACTAGGCCGAGCTGTGCTGGATTATGCATACTATGCTGTACTCGAGCCTGTGCTGGATTATGCATACTATGCTGTACTAGGCCGAGCTGTGCTGGATTATGCATACGATGCTGTACTGCCAGTGTGCTGGATTATGCATACGATGCTGTACTAGGCCGAGCTGTGCTGGATTATGCATACTTGCTGTACTAGCGATGTGCTGGATTTGCATACATGCTGTACTAGGCGAGCTGTGCTGGATTATGCATACGATGCTGTACTAGGCCGGCTGTGCTGGATTATGCATACTATGCTGTACTAGGCCGAGCTGTGCTGGATTATGCATACATGCTGTACTAGGCCGAGTTGTGCTGGATATGCATACTATGCTGTACTAGGCCGAGCTGTGCTGGATTATGCTACTATGCTGTACTAGGCCAACTGTGCTGGATTATGCATACTATGCTGTACTAGGCCGAGCTGTGCTGGATTATGCATACTATGCTGTACTAGGCCGAGTTGTGCTGGATATGCATACTATGCTGTACTAGGCCGAGTTGTGCTGGATTATGCATACTATGCTGTACTAGGCAACTGTGCTGGATTATGCATACTATGCTGTACTGGGCCGAGCTGTGCTGGATTATGCATATATGCTGTACTAGGCCGAGCTGTGCTGGATTATGCATACTATGCTGTAGGCCAAGCTGTGCTGGATTATGCATATATGCTGTACTGGCCGAGCTGTGCTGGATATGCATACTATGCTGTACTAGGCCGAGCTGTGCTGGATATGCATACTATGCTGTACTGCCGAGCTGTGCTGGATTATGCATCTATGCTGTACTAGGCCAATGTGCTGGATTATGCATACTATGCTGTACTAGGCCGACTGTGCTGGATTATGCATACTATGCTGTACTAGGCCAACTGTGCTGGATTATGCAATATGCTGTACAGGCCGAGCTGTGCTGGATTATGCATACTATGCTGTACTAGGCGGATGTGCTGGATTATGCAATCTTGCTGTACTAGGCCTGTGCTGGATTATGCATACTATGCTGTAGGGCGAGCTGTGCTGGATTATGCATACTATGCTGTACTGGCCGAGCTGTGCTGGATTATGCATACTATGCTGTACTAGGCGAGTTGTGCTGGATTATGCATACTATGCTGTACTGCCGAGCTGTGCTGGATTATGCATACTATGCTGTACTAGGCCGAGCTGTGCTGGATTATGCATACTATGCTGTACTAGGCCAACTGTGCTGGATTATGCATACTATGTGTACAGGCGAGCTGTGCTGATTATGCATCATGCTGTACTAGGCCGAGTTGTGCTGGATATGCATACTATGCTGTACTGGCCGAGCTGTGCTGGATTATGCACACGATGCTGTATAGGCCGAGCTGTGCTGGATTATGCATACTATGCTGTACTAGCCCAGTTGTGCTGGATTATGCACTATGCTGTACTAGGCCGAGCTGTGCTGGATTATGCATACTATGCTGTACTAGGCCGAGCTGTGCTGGATTATGCATACTATGCTGTACAGGCCGGCTGTGCTGGATTATGCATACTATGCTGTACTAGCCGAGTTGTGCTGGATTATGCATACTATGCTGTACAGGCAGCTGTGCTGGATTATGCATACTATGAGCTGTACTAGGCCAAGCTGTGCTGGATTATGCATTACTGCTGTACTAGGCCGCTGTGCTGGATTATGCATACTATGCTGTACTAGGCCGAGCTGTGCTGGATTATGCACGATTGCTGTACTAGGCCACTGTGCTGGATTATGCATACATATGCTGTACTAGGCCGACTGTGCTGGATTATGCATACTATGCTGTACTAGGCCGAGCTGTGCTGGATTATGCATACTATGCTGCTGACTAGGCCGAGTTGTGCTGGATTATGCATACTATGCTGTACTAGCGAGCTGTGCTGGATTATGCACACATGCTGTACTAGGCCGAGCTGTGCTGGATTATGTACACGATGCTGCACGGCCGTGCTGTGCTGGATTATGCAACAATGCTGTACTCGCGAGCTGTGCTGGATTATGCATACATGCTGTACTAGCGATGTGCTGGATTATGCACACGATGCTGCACTAGCGGGCTGTGCTGGATTATGCACACAATGCTGTACTGGCCGAGCTGTGCTGGATAATGCATACGATGCTGTACTAGCGGACTGTGCTGGATTATGCATACGATGCTGTACTAGCGACTGTGCTGGTTATGCACACGATGCTGCTCCTAGGCCGAGCTGTGCTGGATTATGCATACTGTTGCTGCACTAGGCCGAGCTGTGCTGGATTATGCAATACTGTGCTGCACTAGGCCGAGCTGTGCTGGATTTTGCTTACTGTCTGCCTAGGCCGCGTGTGCTGGATTATGCATACTGTGCTGCACTAGGCCGAGCTGTGCTGGATTATGCATACTGTGCTGCTGCTAGGCCGAGCTGTGCTGGATTGCTTACAATGCTGCTACGGGCCGAGCTGTGCTGGATTATGCATACGTTCTGCGCTAGGCCGAGCTGTGCTGGATTATGCATACGTTCTGCGCTAGCCGAGCTGTGCTGGATTATGCACAAATGCTGCACTAGGCCGAGCTGTGCTGGATTATGCATACTATGCTGTACAGGCCGAGCTGTGCTGGATTATGCACAGATGCTGCACTAGGCCGAGCTGTGCTGGATTATGACACGATGCTGTACTAGGCCGGCTGTGCTGGATTATGCACAGATGCTGCACTAGGCCGAGCTGTGCTGGATTATGCATACGATGCTGTACTAGGCCGGCTGTGCTGGATTATGCATATGTGCTGCACTAGGCGAGCTGTGCTGGATTGCATACAATGCTGCACTAGGCCGAGCTGTGCTGATTATGCATACTATGCTGTACTAGGCCGAGCTGTGCTGGATATGCATACGATGCTGCACAGGCGCAGCTGTGCTGGATTATGCACACAATGCTGCACTAGGCCGGCTGTGCTGGATTATGCACAACGATGCTGCTCTAGGCGAGCTGTGCTGGTTATGCTACTGTCTGCGCTAGCCGAGCTGTGTGGATTATGCACACGATGCTGCTCTAGGCCGTGCTGTGCTGGATTATGCATACGTTCTGCGCTAGGCCGAGCTGTGCTGGATTATGCACACGATGCTGCTACTAGGCCGGCTGTGCTGGATTATGCATACGTTCTGCGCTAGGCCGGCTGTGCTGGATTATGCTACCGTACTGCTCTAGGCCTGCTGTGCTGGATTATGCACACGATGCTTCTAGCGAGCTGTGCTGGATATGCATACTGTATGCTGCTAGGCCGAGCTGTGCTGGATTATGCACACATGCTGCACTAGGCCGAGCTGTGCTGGATTATGCATACTATGCTGTAAGGCCGAGCTGTGTGGATTATGCACACGATGCTGCGAGGATAGGCGACTGTGCTGGATTATGCACACGATGCTGTCACTAGGCCGGCTGTGCTGGATTATGCACACATGCTGCACTAGGCCGAGCTGTGCTGGATTATGCACACGATGCTGTACTAGGCCGGCTGTGCTGGATTATGCATACTGTGCTGCACTAGCCGAGCTGTGCTGGATATGCATACATGCTGCACTAGGCGAGCTGTGCTGGATTATGCATACTATGCTGTACTAGGCCGAGCTGGTCTGGATTATGCATACTATGCTGTACTAGGCGAGTTGTGCTGGATTTGCATACATGCTGTACTAGGCCGGCTGTGCTGGATTATGCACACGATGCTGCTCTAGGCCGTGTGTGCTGGATTATGATACTCTGCGCTAGGCCGGCTGTGCTGGATTATGCATACTGTGCTGCACTAGGCCGAGCTGTGCTGGATATGCATACATGCTGCACTAGGCCGAGCTGTGCTGGATTATGAATATGTGCTGCAGCCGAGCCGTGCTGTGCTGGATTATGCAAGATGCTGTACTGGCCGAGCTGTGCTGGATTATGCACACGATGCTGTACTAGGCCGAGCTGTGCTGGATTATGCATACTATGCTGTACTAGGCCGAGCTGTGCTGGATTATGCATACTATGCTGTACTAGGCCGAGCTGTGCTGGATTATGCATACTATGCTGTACTAGGCCGTGCTGTGCTGGATTATGCACGTTGCTGCTACTAGGCCGGCTGTGCTGGATTATGCATACGTTCTGCGCTAGGCCGAGCTGTGCTGGATTATGCATACTGTGCTGCACTAGGCCGAGCTGTGCTGATTATGCTACTGTGCTGCTACTAGGCCGAGCTGTGCTGGATTATGCATCTGTGCTGCCTAGGCGAGCTGTGCTGGATTATGCATACTGTGCTGCACAGGCCGAGCTGTGCTGGATTATGCATACATGCTGCACGGCGGCTGTGCTGGATTATGCACGATGCTGTACTGGCCGAGCTGTGCTGGATTATGCATACTATGCTGTACTGGCCGAGCTGTGCTGGATATGCATACTATGCTGTACTAGGCCGAGCTGTGCTGGATTATGCATACTATGCTGTACTACGGCCACTGTGCTGGATTATGCATACTATGCTGTACTAGGCCACTGTGCTGGATTATGCACACGATGCTGTACTCGCACTGTGCTGGATTATGCACACGATGCTGTACTAGGCCGAGCTGTGCTGGATTATGACTAATGCTGTACTAGGCAACTGTGCTGGATTATGCATACAATGCTGTACTAGGCCGAGCTGTGCTGGATTATGCATACTATGCTGTACTAGGCCAACTGTGCTGGATTATGCATACATGCTGTACTAGGCGAGCTGTGTCTGGATTATGCATATATGCTGTACTGGCCACTGTGCTGGATTATGCATACTATGCTGTACTCGGCCACTGTGCTGGATTATGCATACATAGTGCTGTACTAGGCCGAGCTGTGCTGGATTATGCATACTATGCTGTACTAGGCCCAATGTGCTGGATTATGCATACGATGCTGTACTGGCCAACTGTGCTGGATTATGCACACGATGCTGACTAGGCCGTGCTGTCTGGATTATGCATACTTGCTGTACTAGGCCAATGTGCTGGATTATGCACACGATGCTGTACTAGGCCGAGCTGTGCTGGATTATGCATACTATGCTGTACTAGGCCAACTGTGCTGGATTATGCAACAGATGCTGTACTAGGCCGAGCTGTGCTGGATTATGCATACTATGCTGTACTACCGGCACTGTCTGGATTATGCATACATGCTGCACTAGGCCGAGCTGTTGGATTATGCATACTATGCTGTACTGGCCACTGTGCTGGATTATGCATACGATGCTGTACTAGGCCGCTGTGCTGGATTATGCACACGATGCTGTACAGGCCGCTGTGCTGGATTATGCACACGATGCTGTCTAGCCGACTGTGCTGGATTATGCATACATGCTGTACTAGGCCACTGTGCTGGATTATGCACACGATGCTGTACCTAGGCACTGTGCTGGATTATGCATCTATGCTGTACTAGGCCAACTGTGCTGGATTATGCACACATGCTGTACTAGGCCGAGCTGTGCTGGATTATGCATACTATGCTGTACTGGCACTGTGCTGGATTATGCACACTATGCTGTACTAGGCCGAGCTGTGCTGGATTATGCATACTATGCTGTACTAGGCCCAATGTGCTGGATTATGCACAGATTGCTGTACTAGGCCGTGCTTGCTGGATTATGCCACGATGCTGTACTAGGCCGAGCTGTGCTGGATTATGCACGATGCTGTACTAGGCCGGCTGTGCTGGATTATGCACACGATGCTTACTAGGCCGACTGTGCTGGATTATGCACACGATGCTGTACTAGGCCGAGCTGTGCTGGATTATGCACATGCTGTACTAGGCCGTGCTGTGCTGGATTATGCATACTATGCTGTACTAGGCCGGCTGTGCTGGATTATGCACGATGCTGTACTAGGCCGACCTGTGCTGGATTATGCACACGATGCTGTACTAGGCCGTGCTGTGCTGGATTATGCACACGATGCTCGTACTAGGAGCGATGTGCTGGATTATGCAAGATGCTGTACTAGGCCGGCTGTGCTGGATTTGCTACTAGCTGTACTAGGCCAACTGTGCTGGATTATGTCACGATGCTGTACTAGGCCGTGCTTGTGCTGATTATGCATACTATGCTGTACTAGGCACTGTGCTGGATTATGCACACGATGCTGTACTAGGCCGTGCTGTGCTGGATTATGCATACTATGCTGTACTAGGCGGCTGTGCTGGATTATGCATACTATGCTGTACTAGGCCGTGCTGTGCTGGATTATGCACACGATGCTGTACTAGGCCGTGCTGTGCTGGATTATGCATCTATGCTGTACTAGCCGTGCTGTGCTGTGGATTATGCACACGATGCTGCACTAGGCCGTGCTGTGCTGGATTATGCACACTATGCTGCACTAGGCCGTGCTGTGCTGGATTATGCATACGATGCTGTACTAGGCCGAACTGTGCTAGATTATGCACACGATGCTGCACTAGGCCGTGCTGTGCTGGA
>JAXMNL010001052.1:4910-25575 GCA_035128595.1 Eptatretus atami
TATATTTATATAATTATATATATATATATATTTATTATATGTAGTTGGCGGTTTTGTTAAGCCGGCACTTTGCTCAAAGGCAATGCACACAACATAGCAGCAATCGCAGAAAAGTTTGAATCTCATTGAATCATGAGGCCTGTTTTTTGATGGTAGCATCACCGAGGCCAATGGGTCACAGCAAAGGACTGTCGTTGCTGATCAATGATGCAAGCAGTGAGATAACAGAAGAGAGAAGAGAGACAGAGTAGAGAGAGAGAGAGAGGAGAGAGAGAGAGAGAGATGAGAGAGAGAGAGAGAGAGAGAGAGAGAGGAGAGAGCAGAGAGAGAGACAGAGAGAGAGAAGAGAGAGAGAGAGGAGAGAAGATGAGAGAGAGAGTAGAGAGAGGAGAGAGAGAGAACAGAGAGAGAGAAACAGAGAGAGAGAGAGGAGAGAGAGAGAGAGAGGAGAGAGAGAGGAGAACAGAGAGAGAAGAAGAGAGAGAGATGATAGAAACAGGGAGGAAGAGGAGTGGAGGAGAGAGAGAACGAGAAAGAGAGAGAGAAGACGTGAGAGGGAGGGGGGACGACAGCAGCCCCCCACCCAGCATGTGGGGAGAGGGCGCCACGCGAGGGGAAGAGGAGGGGGTGAGAGAGGGAGTGAGGGAGGAAGAGGAGAGAGAGGAGGGGAGGAGGGAAGAGGAGGGGAGATGGCAAGAGGAGAAGAGAGGCGGCGACGAGAAGAGGAGAGAGAAGAGATGAGAGACGAGAGAGGACAGAGAGAAGAGAGAGAGAGGAGAAGATAGAGAGAGAGACAAGAGAGAGAGAGAGAGGGGAGAGAAGAGAGAGACGAGGAGAGGAGGGAGGAAGAAGAAGAGAGAGAGAGAGAGAGAGAGGAGAGGGAGAGAGAACGAGAGAAGGAGAAAGAGAGACAGAGAGAGCGGACGAGAGAGAGAGAAGAGAGAGAGAGACAGAGAGGGAGGAAGAGACGAGAGGGCGATGAGGAGAGACGAGAAGAGAGAGAGAGAGAGAGAGAAGAGGAGAGAGCAGAGAGAGAGAGGACAGGGGAGAGAGCGAGAGAGAGGAGAAGACGTGAGAGATGAGAGAGAGGAGGGAGGGAGAGAGGCAGAGAGAGAGAGAGACTAGAGGGACGAGAGTGGAGGAAGGAAGGGAAGAGAGGTGGGAGAAGAGAGAGAAGGGAGAGAGGAGAACAGAGAGACGAGAGAGAGAGAGAGAGAGAGAGAGAGAGAGAGAGAGAGACCGCAGAGAGAGAGAGGAGGAGAGGAGGAGAGAGAGAGAGAGAGAGAGAGAGAGAGAGAAAGAGAGAGAGAGAGAGAGAGAGAAAGAAAGAGAAGAAGCAGCTCAAGATGCTTCATGATACTGGAGACAAAGAGAATTATGAACAAACCACGAGAGC
Source organism: Eptatretus atami (assembly GCA_035128595.1). Lineage (NCBI taxonomy): Eukaryota > Metazoa > Chordata > Myxini > Myxiniformes > Myxinidae > Eptatretus > Eptatretus atami. The sequence continues at coordinate 6,307 of JAXMNL010001052.1, forward strand.
ACCAAATGGTCACATTGTGAAGACCAACGCCACGTTTAGCGTCATGTTTTACACAAGATGATGCAGACTTATTAGACTGTCCATGTGCACAGTTTGTGACGTGTTTGGAACAAGGCATGATGCAAATTGTCCATCCTGACAAATCTCACACTCTCACTTTGTGTCTCTCTGAAAGGAACGTTTAGAACCCCCACCCCCCCATCTACTTTTCAACAATCCTCTTGAAGAAGTCCTTTCATACAAGATTTGGGTCTCACTGGGGAAATGATCTTTCCTGGGAAAGCTCATTTCCAACCTGGCCTCCAAAGCCAGTCGTCGACTGGAATCCTTCGTCATGCAAAGTCCTTCCTTGGTACACCTGAGCTCCTGACCATGTACAAAGCTTTCATCCGCAGGCTGATGGAGTACTGCTCTCCCCTCTGGCTGGTGCCCTGCCTCTCACTTTCTCGGCTTCACGCTGTGGAAACCAAGGCATTAGGACCAGTTATCTCCGCGATGAGGCTGAGCCTTTGTGGCTCTCTTTCCTCAAATGTGGTGACTTCAATTTCCATCATGCCAGTTGGCTGGTGTGGGTACCTCTTCACCTGCCACGGCACTTCAGCAAAGGATTTCTGCGACTCATTGGGACCGACAATTCTCTCAACTTCCCGACCCAGATCTCAGCCAATGGGTGTTCATCTCTTCTGGATTTGATTTTGACCAATTTCCCAGAAAATGTCTGCTGTTCTTCCTCCCGCTCCAATCGGTTCACCTGACCATATGCTTGTTAAAGGACATCTCTCTGGCCGTTATTAGAGAACCAGATCAGCATCAATGAGTTGGCAATTCACTCAAGCCGACTGCAGGGTCTCCAAGGCAGCCATCAAACTCTGACTGGTCTCCATGCTACTTCCAACTCAACTCTCCTGGAATTCTTTCAAAGATATTTCTCTCTCTCATGCACAGATTTGTCCCATCTCGTCTTCAGTTGTCCTCCCCTTCCTCCTGCCGATGGTACACTGAAGCTTGTGGCCGTTCCTGCCTGCTAAAACACTCGACATCCCCATTGCCCCCCCCACCACTCCTGCCCTGCACTTGAGATTCGTGTAGTCCCACCTGTCTGTGTCAGGTAAGTCAGGAGCCGAACCCATGCTCCCCTCTTCCTCGAACCTGCTCATCTTTCTAAATCTACTCTCCCGAATGATTGATGGCACCTGTCTCACATTGTTCGTCCACAGATAGGAAGAATGCGTAAGGGGCTTTTCCAGAAGGGTTAAGGGGTGAATTACTTTTCTTTGTGGCTTTGATTGTGCATGTGCTCGTGTAAACTTGCCTTGAAATACCTGCTCATCGATTGCTGTTTGTAAAGCATGATTGCTTGCTTTGTCCTTTCCTTCATTGGTTTGACGTCGTGTGTACGTAATAGAGAGACGGGAAGATTTGTCCTCCATGATTGGTCAGCTGGTTTAGCCAACGTGTATACCCACGGTTTCGCTCAGGCGTATATAAGTAGACGGGTGGGCGTTGAGGGTGCGGTCCCCAAACCACTGGTAGGTAATGCGGTTTTGGATTGTGATGACCCTGACCGGTTTGGAGGTGTCAATCGGCGTCTGTGGTTGCCTAGCAACCGCCGGACCACAGAGTGATCCGTGGCTGGTGGCCTCAACTCCTGAATTCAGGCAGCGGGTCAAGAGACCCCCTCATGACAGCCCCAGACCGAAATGTAAATAATATCGCAGAAATGATACTATTGTTTGATCAATTCAGATTATTTTCCAAAAAAAAAAAAAGTTTACATTTGCCAAGACCATGGCATCTCAACGACACCCAAGGAACCGGTGCAAACTGTAGAGCACGGACGCACAATCATCAGAATGAAGTTTAATGAAATAATTCGACATCAAAAACACAAACAAGGAAGTGAACTTCTCCAGGAAGGAGTATCACTGCTCCAAGCATCCTCAAGTAATTGTACACAATTCATTACAATGAGAAAGCAACGGTTGACCCCGACGCGGCAAGGTAGGTTAACTAGTCTTCATTATCACACACGAAGCATCACAGAAGACAATTTCAACCGAATTCCAAACTGTAGGTGAGCTTCATCAGATGCTGACATCACACGGGGGATGATTGTGACGTGATGTGCGGAGCTGCTGGGATGGCTCGTCCTGAAACACGAGGCAGTGTTGACCGCAGACGGTGCATGTTCATCAAAACCCAGCAGAACTTTTACTGCTTCTCTTCCTGACCTCCTGACGAGCATGACGGTTGAGCGCAACTCTTCGAGCGACATCACGGACTTTCAGATCCAGGAGTGTCGCGATTTTTCTAGCTCTGGCCTGTGGACGTGCTGCGCATGAACATACTTTTCCAAGAAGAGCTTGTTCCTTGCGGCGTGAGATTTTCCACGAGGGTCATTTATTTGAAGCTCGGACATCTTTTCACCTTTTGCCGGTCCAGAAACCACCGTCGTCGGCTCTTCGGAAGTGTTTTTCAGTTCGGTCGAAACAATCGCGTGGACGAGGATCCTGAGCCGATGGTTGACCTGCGTCGGCAACAGTGGCCAGAGACTTACACTTGGTACCGGTGATTCCGTCACGGGAATGATGGACATCGCTCATGATGCCGGTCGAGGCTGTATTGACTGAGGGGGTATCCTAAAGGGTTCTGACAGTGAATGCAAGAGTAACGAACTTGCTTATGAACCTCGTCATAATTTGCACGCGCCGTGAGAAAATGCCAGGTGTTTGGCCAGTTGTTCACGAATGTCCTGCCGTGGTCCACGAACGATCTTTGGGCAGAGGAAGCACACGCCGCCTCGTACGTCTCTGAGCAACAACTGAGCGACCTTCATCCCACGCTGCACGGCATCGACGTACACCTCATTCTCCGCAGAAAGGTCTTCATGGTCCTTGAACAAAACGTTTGGCTCCAATTTCTTGCTTCTAAATGGCTGTTGAAGATACTTATCAGCCTTGAGAATTTTCTCAATCTCCTGCTCTGATACTGTGACTCCAACTTGCGTGTATTTCAACTTTAATCTCTTAACCATCACTGCAGGAGAGAAAACAACCCAACTGTGTCCTCTTCTTGCGTGGAGCATTTCTGCGACTGTTTCATGTTTAAATGTTCATTTGTAGTGAACGTGTTGACATGATCTTTCCATGAAGGACGGCCCTTCTTGAGCTCTGTTCAGACGCGGACAATGCCTGACCTTCTTCGAAACCACGCTGACTGCTGGGGGAATCTGCCGTGCTGCTGCTGGTGCGTCGGAAGGTGGTCGTGTACAATGGATTCAAGACGTTACCTACCGAGTGATGTTGTACATCACCGAGTTTGGCTGAGTGGTTGTTTGGAAGTGGTTGTGCTGACTGGAGTCGTCATCAGTTGTGAAAGTTTGAGGAACGTGTTTCTTTCGCGCTGGGCAGAAGGAGCATGTTGTCGTTGATGGAAGTCCCATCGGAGAACATGGTTGATCGCTGCGAAGGAACTATAACCAGAACTGCTTTAAAAGGAGTGCAGGGGGTTGTGAGGAGAAGAAAGGCCTTGCACTCTCGTTTGTGGCTACAACAAATCCAGGTGGAAGAAAGTGTGAGGTTCCATTTAAGAGGTGGTGGTGGAGCAAGCCTTGGACCACACGGGGTACAGCGGTGTGAATCATCAGGCTCGTGTTCCATCGATAAGTGCTGCTGAAACAACTCTTGGTTGAAGCTTCCCTTCCCACAGAGGGGCAGAAAAATCTCTCTCCCAACCGGGCAGTGCTGAAGGTCCAGTCGTCTTTGGAGCTGAAGGATGCGTTTCATATTTGGTAGCTTTGGCTGATGCAAACGGACGTCGAGCTCCTGTCTGGGACGGGCACACGATCGGTCAATAACTTATTGAGATATCATGTTATGCAGCTTTATGGCCATATCTCTCGATGGTAAGGATCACTTAAACTTCTATATCGCATCTCGATCCAGATCTTCACCAAAAATCTGAAAATTTCCATCCTTGTCACACACACAACTTTCTGATCCTGACAAATCTCACACTCTCACTGTGTCTCTCCAAAAAGACCGTTTGACCCCCCCCCATAACTTTCTCAACAATCCTCTTGAAGAATCCTTTCATTCAAGCTTCTGGGTCTCACTATCTTGCCATGATCTTTTCCTGGGAAAAACCACCATCCCAGTGGCCTCCAACCAGAGCGACCGGGCATCCGCTGTTGTGCAAGTCTTCCTCGCCCACCTGAGCTCTGACCACGTTCAAGTTTTGTCCGCAGCCGATGGAGTCTGCTCTTCCCATCTGGCTGGTGCCCTGCCTCTCATCTTTCTCGGTTCACGCCGTGGAATCCAAGGAATTTAGATCATTTGGTATCTTCCCGCATGAGCTGAAGTCTTTGAGCCTCTCACTCTTTCACCGCCACACAGCGTCGGTGGTCTTTCTTTCTCTACCGTCTCCTCTCCGGTCTGCCCCCCTCCTCATGTCTGTGATATGTCCTCCCCAATTTCCGCAGGGTGCTCAAGGTCGCCAACAACCCCCATTCTTGTAAAAACTTACCAAAATCACGAATCACCTGCTCACCGTTCACTGCTTTCATTCCTCTTTTTTCCGCCTTTGGAAAAACACTCCCTCACTCTGTTCAATCCCATTCTCATCACTCCAGGTCTTCAAACCAGCGTTCACCACACCTCGAAAACCTTGATCTTTTCTACCCCGTTAATCCACCCAAACCCCCTCCTTCAAATTCCCTGCTTTCCTTCCTGAAAGTCCCTGTGATGTCATCTTGTATTTCCCCGTGTTCCCGCCCCATCCCTCTCCTTCCACAGATTCTCCTGATGTCTCTGTTCCCCACTGTTTTGTCCTCTCCCCCCCCCCTTGTCTCATGCCCCCTGTTGTGTGTTGTGTGTTCACTCTCATAGGAGCCTCAACAATGTATACAAAAAAAACACAAACAGAAAAGACAGACAGACAGACAAGGGTGTGAAAACATGTGGCAGCACAGTCATGACCATCAATGTCCATAAACACTGTCACGTGACCATCAAACAACCTTTTCAAACCAATTAACTTGTCAAAAGTCAAGAGGCTACATACGACGAGAGTGAAATTTTGTAACTTTTACCAAGACAGGTTTCTTTGATGGAATCAGCATCAGGTTCCATGTGTATTCTCAAAGAGCACCTGTATAGCCCGATCATCTCGTGTTCTGCAACACATGCAGGAGATCACACCTGCGGCATTAAATTCTACAAACAGAAGCACCGGTAAAACTTTCATGAGAATACTTCCTTACCGGGCATGAATTTTTTCAAAGATCCATGCCGATTTCAACCAAGACCTTCTGGAAAGTTCTCGATCTTCTACACTGGGAACACCTCGGAACTTCTGTCGGGGAGGGTGCAGCTCCTTTGCTTCATGTTCTTCCGAGCTAACTCTGCTTCTCCGAAGTCTTGCACGTCCAACCTCATCGAAAGCTGCTCCCACTCTTGTGGGACGAGGGTTCATCGCCGGTTATTCATTGTGGACGACCATAGGTCTCGGGGTACCACGAGTACCGTTTCCCGTTCTCGGAGCCTCGACCCCGTTATTATATCTCGGACAAACGATCCACCGAACGTCCCGTTCCGTTGTCCTCCGCCCGTTCTTGTAAGGCTTTGGCGCGATCAGTGGACAGGTCGAGGTCGGCCAACACGAGGTCACCCAACACGTGGTCCGCAAAATGGCGGGAAAGGTCAGCGTGGATGGATCACGTGAACGCAAAAACAGAAATGGAGAGACTTGGATTCGGCATGAACCTTCATCCCAAAGCTTTCACTTATGTAAATAGACGTCACATCGGAGAATTTGCATTAAATTTATTATAACGTATGATTTTGTTGACATGCTCCTTGTGTTTCCCTCACGGTCTTAGGTACTTTCCGACCCCGGATTTCGGATCGACTCCTTGTTTGCTGTGATTCGCCATCAACGTTGACGCACCGTGGGAGTCTTAACGATTTGACGTGGTGGCAAGCTGATGCCAATTGCAGCTCGCACGTCATTAAGATACCACGTGCTCCTCACCCCGGTCCATCTTGCGAGGTTATTACTTCAAATTTATTATCGATCAGGTGTGACCCACACAGTCACGTGTGTTAGCACGTGATGGGATGCACGTAAGATGGCCGGGCCCTTCTCGTTGATAACACCTCCAAACCTGTGGGTAACAGGTGCTCTCTCCACTCTGCCGGAGAACCCCGCGCTCTCTTGTTGGCCAGCGTTGCCACGATTGCGTCGATGTGGTGGGGGGTGTGGGCATGGCGTTCGAAGGTCCAGGCATGTCCCAGCATTTGCGCCCCTGGAACCCGGTGTCAACGTGCTTCTGCTCTGACGTCAGTTCCCATCCCCCCCCCCCCGTTTTCTTGTTTTACCCCATTTGTATGTTGGGGTTTGGTGATTCCCCCATCTTCCCCATCTTCTCCAGTCTCGCATTCAAGTCTCCAAAGGGAAGTACAGTCCCTCTCTCCCATTCGCAACATCCATGGTAAAACGGTACTTACCTCCTGTTCGGCGGGTTAGGGGTGGTTGCGTACCCCAACAATTCATGTAGTGTCTATCTCCATTTCAAGTCTCCAAAAGGAAAAAGCACGGTCCCTCTCTCCCATTATCCTGCAAATCATCAAAAAAAGCGGTCTTACCTCCTGTTCGGGGGTTCGGTGGTGCGTACCCCTCAATCGAGTCAGTGTCTATCTTCCATTCCAAGTCTCCCAAAAAGGCAAAACATGGTCCCTCTCTCCCATTCCTGCCCAAATCATGGTAAAAACGGTCTACCTGTCTGATTCGGCGGGTTCGGGTTGCGTGCGTACCCTCATCAGCGTCACGTGTCTTCCTCCATCTCAAGTCTCCCAAAAGGAAAAGCACGGTCCTGATCTCCCATTTTCCTGCAAATTTATGGTAAAAACGGCTTCTACCTCCTATTCGGCGGTTTCGGAGGTTGGTTTGCGTACCCCTCAATCAGAGTCACGTGTCATCCTCCAGTTGAAGCCTTCACTGGATGACCTGTTACTCTACCATGGCATTGGCTATCTCCAGTTCGATAAATCCTTCGACAAATGTAACAACTTCCACGGACTCGTATTATCCGTGCCCAAACACCATCCGTGGACCCATCAAGCTCCTTCTCCCTTCACCTGTCCATCACTCTCACCCACTCACCTGTTGAACGACAAAGGTTTTTGAAGAACTTTTCTCAACAAATGACGCGGACTACTCGATTGGTCACCGTGATCTTAACCCAGGTTGAGTGGTGCATTGGAAATGAGGTTCCACGTTTAGTGGGTTACGTCCATCATGTAAATCACGTGACCATAACCCAGGTTGAGTGTGTGCATGGAACGAGGTCACGTTTTGTGAGTTAGTCTCTGCGGTGAGTAATTACGTGACAGTGGAGTGTGAGATACGGCACAGGGCTTGAATGTGAGTCCCCGATGATCTCCTCAGATACTTTGTGCTTCTTATGCGTAACATCATAGGCAGATGTACTATCAGTATTGTGTTCTCGTACTGGTTATTCTAACACTGTTGGATGACTGATGTTGAATCCAAACACCTCACACTTGTTCAGTTTGTTGAATCATCGGACATTCTAAAAGACTTTTTGTTTTTACTCCAAAACATTTATGTACTGTTTCGTTTTCTAGTTTCTTCACCACCTTCGCTTCTTGTTCAGTTCAGTTCCGGTTGTGATTGTTGTCCCACCTGAGGTACATCACACTTGTTGAGTAGCCTAGAAGATATCTACTAACACGCAATCAGTATACATCGGTTTATCTGTGTCTGTGTTGTGTATATGGCTCTAATGTCTTGCATTTCTCCTCTCTCCTCAATGGTGCACAAGGCAATCCGTATCTGGCTCTCCTCATAAGGGATCCGTGGTTGACCCAGTTCCGCGTATAATACAAATCCGAATATATTGGTTCTCTGATTGCCTGATGTTGTATTATCATTCCTTTTAACTCTAATGAGATTAATATGACTTACCGGGCACGCTTAGAGTGTATCCGTGGTGCTACCGCTTGAGAGATCAAGAGACTGTCACAAATATTGGTGCCGAGACAGTGCGTGAGGACCTCTGTTGCAGGTCTGACACATTTTCTTTGTCCATCACCTGGGACTTCAATTACACCACTGTCGGCAATTAGTGAGGATGGATGGAGAGAGTGGCGGTGATGTCCTCCACCGGGAGTATGTTGGATAGGGTAACGATCTGCCCTATAACCTAAGTGTGGGCATGGGTGGGACTAATGTATTCGTACACAGGGATGCAGCCTTCGTGTCGGGAAGCTGGATATCTGAAAAGCGATGTCAAGTGGCGTTTGGTGAGACTATGCGAATGTTGGGTTTGATGGAGTCTAAAGTTGTGCAAACGTGGCCTCCTGGCGGAATCTACGCATGAAACGGTGCAAGAATATCCACATTGATCCATGTCGTTTTGCGCGGCGTATCTATTGAAACTGGACACTACGTTTCATTCTCCGACCAGCTCCAACCTGTACTTCTATCCTCAGTGGAAGACGCATACATATACCTTCTCTCGTCAACTGGTGTGGTCTCGGAATCGTGAAACCGTGGGTCCACCATTGGATCCCAAGCTCCGCCCACATCTTGGGATCCAAGCCCCGCCCGCTCCAGCATCCGGTGGATCCCAAAGGCTCCGGCCCTACATCATGGATTTTTTGCTTTTTTTTCGGGGAATGGCGATGGTCTCGGAACGTCAATCTCTCCGCAACCCGTCCACCGTGGTGAATACCGCGAAGGGCCCTCTTGCCCTCCCCATCCAATCTGGATCCCAATGCCCCGAGCTGACCCCATCCACCGTGGATTCCCAAAGCTCCGCCCCACAGCCGCATCATGGGAATCCCAAGGCTCTCCTGTCCCTACGATGCACGGATCCTCAAAGCTTCGCGATCCCCTACACCGTGCGAGGAACTTCTCCATGTCTCCAGTGACTCACCTGCCATACAGACCCACCCCCTCGCTCTGTGCATAATCGCAACTCTGTGACGTGCCGCAGTCAGAGACCTCTGGCTCCATGTCGTTGTGAAGAGCTTTCAGAATAGTCTTCGGATCCATCGATCGTGAGTGATCCGCAGGAATGGTTTAACGTATTTCCCCTCATCTCTGCATCGTTCTCTGTTCACTGTGTGGGAACCTCATCGTTCGCTTCCACCTCATCTCTCCCGTGTTTCGCCACCACACGACGACCGTTGCGTTTGTTTAAAGCCTCGGCACCGCCGCACGTCGCTCTCTCAAATGGCGACCGTCGGCTGTGTGAACCAAGCTCGGTACTGGAGAGGATTCCGGCGAGTGTTTACTCGTCCTGTCCTCGGAAATTATTCTCTCTTTTTCATCGAGACGAGCGCAGTCTTGTCTGTGGTGTGCATGCTTGGATCAAGCGTCTCTTGCTGTGCCTCGCACAACTGGAGACGAGCGATCCTACGTGGTCAAATCGGCACTCGACACTGTCCTTCTGTAATGGAGAAACTGAGCGATTTCTCGTTCGTATTATATGTCAAAATAACTGCCCATGGACAGCGCCCGTTTCCATGGAACGAAGCGTCCTCGTGCAAACTGCCAGGACGCGCCCGTTTCCATGGAGTGACGAGACATTTGAGAGGACAGTAAGCGAATCTGTTTCGTGATTGTTAAGAGAGAATCGCTCTGTGATAATCAATATTGTACGTATTGATGTCTTACTATCACCCATCGTTATCTATATAAGACGATAAAAACTGGATGAGTTTATAATTAAATATTATTTTAACAAATCCCGATTCGTGGTACACGTGGTTTCTCTCGGTGTTCACGGGGACTCCTTCCGCGGTGTCTCTCTATTGACGCGCCATTTGGCGAGGGTTCGTTTTGACGCGTGAAACACGGCCTCGGTGGCCGGTCATGAACGTTCATTACATAATTGCTAAGTATGCAGCATGTCTTTCGTTGGGGTCACCCGCGCTAATGCGAAATCGCCGTAAATTATCCTCAAACTAGGCATCTGAATTCTGTGCTGGGAATCGAACGGCCATAGGGCTATGAGTGACCAATATTATAGATCTACAGGACAATTACAACTCTGAAATGAAATTAATACCTAAGTTCCGATGCCCGTACGTGCTGTGGCTCGTGTACATGCCACAAGATAAAAAGACATGAATTAGTGAACGTTCTCAAAGCTATCGTTTGTCCGTCATTAGGTTTCGGTGTCTAAATATCATAAATTTGGTCTCCTATAGAACTGGGACACAACTTGTGTTTCACCCGATAATACCTCTCCAAACCTCAGCTTGTTCAAAGGCTCTCGCAACCCAGCTCTGTCCCCGCAATATACCTGGCAAGTTCAATGTTAGATCGGACCAAGTAGTTTGTTCGAGACAACAGCAGGTTCTCATCAACACTATCTCACCAGACAACTCACACCACACCAGCACACCACACACAGCCACACAACACACAACGACCCCACCACACACACATTCTGAATATATTAGTATATATTACTGCCACGACTCCATAAGGATCACTCCATGACACAACAGCACGAAGCCGAATTCGGTCTTGTTTCGGAGTGGCGAGTCTTTTATAACGATGTGCAAGTGTCATGATGCGGTGCTTGGATGGGGAGGTTCGGTGGGTCTGTCTCCGTCGTCGACTGGCAAGTTCACGAAGCCGGGACCGGGCAGACAACACCAGTCGATAAATTAAATAATTATGATATAAATAAAATATAATTATAATTTAAATATAATTAATAAAGATGTACGTCAATAACGATTCCAATAAAATAATAATAATTTCACACGCTAATGGAGTAATTCGGTGGAGCACGTCACCCACTTCTGTTGCCAGCTCATTATCTGCATAGCGTTTTAAGTCTTATGGCAAGCCTCCTCGCTTATCGTGATAGGTCGAGATTTTTCTGATTCGAACCCGTTAATACTGGTCGAATTGGAGCTGAGCTGTTCTCAGGGATGGGCATATGGTCAGGTCAGGTCACATCAGATCCTGTGACTTGCTACAGGTACCGTGTACACCTGTACTAACCTGGTATCCAATCTCGGGTTCATAAGCGACTGAGACGGGTCTTCCACCACCAGGTTTTTTGGTTGAGGAGGGGTGTTTGGGATTATGGACCCCCCAGGGTCAGGATTAAAAACAAAACCTGTCAAAGGGGCGGAGAGCTCCTTGTGAGCAACGGGTGCCATTCCATAGCCCATAACTCATAGCTGCCCAACTGTGGACGATGGGACGGTCTCTTCTCTGCTGCTGCGAGAACTTACTTCTATTAGGGAGAGTGTAGCGATTGGCTAGCGATTCCACTCCGGAGCATAGCACGATACAAACGCTCCTTCATTTCTCCGGTGCAAAACTCACCAGAAATCGCAATATTTAAATCTTGAAAAACCCACTACCGTGGGTGAGAGAACCTCCTGTGTGAGCTTCCCTCGGTCATGCGCAGATCTCATCGGATGACGGAATAGAAGGGCGTTCGGGACCCCCAATCTTTGATGATGGCAGAGGAAACCACGGGATCTTAGCTCATATCGAGCTTGTTGGTTAAGACGGTAATGTGTCTATGGTCAGGTTGCGTTTGCTAGCAGGATTTTTCAAAATGTCAACAATGGTAAACATACTCTGTGCAGCGAATGCAGAGCGATGAAGGTAAGTCGCCAAACCAATGCTGGTCGATGTGGTGCATGGGTAGATCCGTACACTCCAGACGGGTTGATCTTCCTTGGGAGGTAATCATAGTAAATTATACACTGCGTGTCTACAATAGCAGATAACACCTTCGGGTGGTGGATGAGACTTGGAATGTCCTATTCCGAAGAGAGGGATGATCACCTGTCTCTGTTATCATCTGAGCTCAAGGGCGTGGTTGAGCAGATCAGCTAAATTGCAGCTCTCTCGTTCTAGTGTTTCGGAGACCGTGCAGTACGGAGAGGATCAAGGTTGGGTACGTGTTACAGGTACACCTACTCTCAGTTCGGGGATATGTCACAAGAGTTTCTGCCGGTCGCATCTTGTATGATGCCCATTACATCAAGTAGTATGCGACTTTGTAGCTTGCCGATGCGCAGATAATGCTGAGCCCCAATGATAATTGATATAGGTAACACTGTTCTAACACAAGATTCATTTATAGATGGGGACGAACTGGTATTACTGTAACCCACTCGTGCTAGTTGGTGTCATTTTCCCTGCGTCTTCGTCTTATGCTCCGACTGAGAACGGAGTGACCCACCTTTGGAGAAGGACCCGCATACTGTCTATCACCACGCTCGAGTCTGGGTTGAATCTCAGACTGACCCAGATAAAGCGAGAGATACACACCTCCTTCGTGCTTGGGGTGGACTATCCTTCAATGCCCTTAATGGAAACTGAATAGGAGAGGTATGAGTACGGTTACCGATACAATGTTGGTCTCCATGGGGTCATACACGGAAACTAATGAAATCGCAAGGTAGGATAGCGCTAATAGTCGCCTTGAGGCTTTGACAAGAAGAAGCCAATAGCGGACTGAGACAGCGTGAGGCTGGGTTCATGGTAGTTCAAGTCTCGGTCGCCACATAAGCAGCTCATCGCTAGATCCTTGAGTTACCTTCCAGACGCTGTCCATGTAAGATTGGTCCATGGCGCTCTTGGAAGTGGTCAAGTGGATACAGGAAGAATGGGAAACTTGACTACGACCATGTCCTCGTGATGGCTCGCTGCTGGAACATCAGTGAGGGGATTGAATTCACCGAAGATAATGTGCAGGTTGATCTACGTGCTCTGTGGTCTCAGTTCTCTGTTCTCAAAACTGGGACACCGAGCTCTGTTGTGTAGAACTATCTCGGAGCATTGTAGACACCTTCGATATCACTGTGTAGCAATGTACACATACTAGCTAATTGGACTGAGTGGTTGTTGTAAAGCTCAAGGATGAGAGGGTGTCTGAGGAAGTTTGTGAACAGGGTCCTGAGTGGTATTGTGGGTGGTTGGCTGGTGCTTGGATCCTTGAAGAGTTGTGTGTAGTGCCTTCAAGACACCGTCCTTGATGTTGCCGGTGGATGTCTTGAGTTCACCTGAGGCGAATATTTTGTCTCTCAGGGGGACACTGGATACTTGACACCAGATTCGGCAGAGGCCAGGCTGAATGGCAGAAGCTGGCTGTTTTCATGAGCTGAGGCGTAAAACTGTACGTTGCACTGAGGGGGTGGACAAGGAGGCCCATGTGCGAGGATCTTTGAGGGGTAGAGCATCAACCTGTGTGGTCAAGTGATTCTCGTCCTGTTTACAGGGGAAGTTCGTGCATTGCTTCATCCAGCCCATCACTCGGAAGCACTGCAGTACTGAGCAGAGGGTGGTACGGCTCGTTGACAGAGGAGTCCGACTTTGAAGACCCGCTGGACTGGTTACTTGATCGGCTGTTTACCAGGCTGATCCCCATTGTCCGAGTTGGAAGTCAGGGGTCACATAAAAACTAGTTGCGACCCTCCAATCAACTGTTGATCCACCAGGCTGCGGTTTGAAACCGGTTTGAAGTGGGTAAAGCTCCAGGGATCTGTGACGATCCATGCTGAACTGCCATGTGTATCTCCAAATCGAAACCGCTCACCATGGATACCAAGCCCCGCCCCTACACCCACCCAAATCAGTCAACAGGGCGAAAAGTCCACGGTTCGAGCCAGGAGAGAAAGCAAGCTCGTCGATCGAGCGGTATCCCGTGAAGGTTCGTTATCTCATCTCCATCACGTGACCCTCATCACCTCCACATCCTGTTCCCCACCCCACGGACGTGTTTTTAGGGTTTGTTAAAGCCCTCGGCATGCACACGATGGCTCAGGTCAACGGCGGCCCGTCGTCTGGTAGTATCAAAGTCTGTTTGACTGCGGTCTGTGCTTGTGCCTTGATCCTTCGGGAAAATCCCCTATTTGATTCGATGACGTCGTGCACGACTCGTTACAGACCAGAGAACGGCCCAGAGAGGTAAATGTAACAATCTGAGTCACGAGACCTTCCGAGACTTCCTCTTTAAACGTGATTCGCTCCCAAAAATTCTCCCAAACCCTGCTGGAGAACCAGGTGAGTTCTTACCTTCACCTTTACCCGTCAGGATGTTTTAAGGTTAGGAATAGTAATCGGAAGACCCATCTGTGGTTTGTGTGGATCGAAATCACCTTCCACTCGAATTATTTTCTCCTTTCATTCTTACACCCCTTCTCGATGTGATGAGCCAGAAAAGATCGGATAGCGGAGAGAAACAATGCTGGACGGACGAGATGGTCCCCAAGCAACAATCGGGAGGAGCTCACAGGATGTTTCCGGAGACGGCGTGAGACCGAGCTGATGTCTCCACGCAAAAACCTTCACAGCCCAAGGACCAGTAGGGAGAAAGTCCCAATACCTTCCGCACATCGGCATGTCCGGAACTTGTTACCTTTGTGTTCCACCGAGGGAAACCTGTCGGATAGTTGATGTGTACATGTACCCGTTGCTCTGTGTTCATGTTGTTATGTTCATTAATTTTTATTCCAAGTAAACCTTAGCGATGACGTTGACTCGTTTCTAACCTCGTCATTCAAACGTTTATGCTTTCCACCTTGGAGTCTTTGCTTTCCTGAGCCTCTGCACCCTGGACTGTGGGGAATCCGTTTTTTTTTTTTTGTGTTTCTCATTCTGAGCCTTTTGTTGGACATTATATTATAAAACAGGTTCAATCGTGTGTACCTTTATATTTTATTATTAATCTCACTTCTGGAATCAGGAAAGGTTCCTCTTCTTCATTTTTGTTCCTGCATCGGCCGATCGCTTGCCGTTCAAGCAAACTAATTTTTATCGCCGCGTTTGTTTTCCCAGTATCTTTATTCGTTTTAGTCCACAAAAGAATAAATAAATACAAAACACATGTAAAAGTGAAAAACCACCAGTGTAGTTGCCCGACTGCATCGTACGAGCAGGGCCTCATTTCTTTAGTTCGAAGACTGAGTTCGTGGGTGAGAAAGTTTCTGATGCTTCCCCCTTTTCCTGATCTGAATTGTAATTTCCAGACAAGGTATTTCATCCGTGCACCGTCCGTCTTTCCTCCACTCATTTTTCGACTTCTATCCAGCAAAAACACGCTATGCATTTGGCAGCATACGTTCGCTCACATGACTCGGTAACGTGGCATGATCGGCTCAAAGCTCGTTCCAGCCACGTGACTCAAGTCGTGTCCAAATGACAGATGTCGTAATTCTTTCTAAAATAGTCTTCTCTCCCCAGAATCCCAGACTCATGTCAGAATGCCACAACATTGAGTTGCAACTCAGGCCAGGGTCGAATGTTTAAATATTGCGGATGTCATGCATCCCTGAATGACAAAGCGTGTCAAAATTGGCAGACGTAATAATGATTGGGAAAAATCTGTAATTCCTGTCTGAATATCTTCTCCAGGTACGCACAGTCAGATTTGGTGAGACATACATATAGGTAAGGCCCTAGGTAGTTCCAGTTCCGGTGGTATCCATTTTTATTCATACACATTATAAATGATCAGCTTATGCAACAAAAAAAATATTTTCTGGTGTGCAATAATTTCTGATTTCGATGACAATCTTGGTACCACTTGTCGCGTACGGTCTTTCTATTATGGCAACATTGGCATCGATGTTTCATCCATTACTGAAATGTGTTTGTATTTTTTTGTACGACAATCTTTTGTGAGACTAAAAACGAATTAACGGGACAAACACTGGGACAACAATAAGCAGGACGATAAAAATTAGGTTTACTTTAACGCACAATCGAGCCGCACGATTGCCTAGGAACAAAATGAAGAAGAGGATACCTTTTCTGAAATTTCCAAAGTCGAAAAAGAGATAACTCTGTGAAAAATATTGTACGAAACGCCCTGAAAAGCTCCGTATACTAGTTCCATAACTTTCTATAATAAAGCCATGCCACCAAGTTTCAAGTGAAAATGTTAAAGGGTATGGGAAAAAAATCTGGAAAACCACAGGTGGGAACAGACAGACGGAGAGCAAACTTCGTCCCTCGAGTGAAACTGGCTAGGGACTAATAAAGACAAGGCCTCTCAGGAGCCTTGTCTTTATTATATATCTCAGGAGCCTAATGTACATAGGCCTGCAGATGCCTGGAGGTACGCACGCCACACTCACTCGAACCTGTCTAGCCTGGCGTTCGGTTCCCGACCCAGCTATAAATTGTCATCAGGTGTTCACAGACGGGTGATTCATCAATGTGCTTCCTTCCTTGGATGGACCGAATATTGGGCATCCTGCCTGCTGCATTTAGGTGTGGTGACGAAAAGTCGCACGGTACCTTCCGCAAGAGTAGGCGAGGTATTCCCGGCACCATGAACCAAATCCCAATATATCTTGCCCGAATAGTCGAACTCAGGCCTGGCAGCGGTGTGTGAAGACCGTTGGCCAAGCCTCCCATGCGGCCTACCCCATGAAAAAGGTTTGGTTAATAGATGGTGAAGGAAGAGAAGATGCTGAAACATAACTTACCAGTTAGTATACAAAATGTAGTGAATTATAGAAATGTTCCCAGTTATCTGAGGTATGAACCATTCTCTTGGGGAATGACCTGAGCTGTGTCAACACAGAATGAGTTGGTGGGCCTATGTTTGTGTTTGTTGTGGATTTTTTTCAGCCGTTTTGATCGTGGATGTTGAAGGATTATTCCCTGGTTGATTGTGGAAGTCCTAGATTTGATTTCAGCAGAGGTTAACGTTTGTTCCGATTTTGGTATAAAATCCTGCATTAAAACACCAACACTTGATAGAACCGAGTGTCCACACAAGTCCTTGTCTTGAAACAATTTATTTTCTAATTATCTACCCTCGGTAGCGACCACAATATGAACCAGAATCCCCATTTGTTGCAATGATTATATTGTTCTATTTCATTATTCTTTCTTTATAGTTAACAGTTAAACACCCGATTCAATTCACGTTCCACATAGGCATCAGAGAGTTTTTATTCTAACTTGGTTTAACTTGTTCAGTCCCAAGGAGTACAAAGCCACTGAGATGACTTTGCCCTATACATCCCACGTGCTTGACTGAAACAATTTTTCATTTCTAAAGCATTGTTATACTTTTCATGCTGAGAGTGTGTGGGGGGCTATCAACCAAGACCTGCGACGTTGTCCTCTAGATGCGATGAAGCCACGACGTACATTTCGCAGGCAATAATGTTCGCTAAGTTTATCAGCCCAGGGTACACCGCCTCCAGCCCAGACAAACGACATTTCGACAGCAAAGTTCGCATGTATTCAGCCCAGGATCACAACCCTCCAGGACAAGACCAACGTACATTCGAGGGCAAAGGTTCGCTGTTATCACCCAGGTCACACCGCTCCAGACCAAGACACGACGTACATTTCGAGCAAAGGTTCGCTGTTAACAGCCCAGGACACACCGCTCGCAGACCAAGACACAACGTACATTTCGAGCAAAGGTTCGCTGTTATCAGCCAGGTCACACCGTCAGACCAAGACACGACGTACATTTCGAGGCAAAAGGTTCGCTGTTAATCAGCTCGTACAAGGACATAAATTATTCATTTCTCAAACCCCATTGTTACAATTTAGAATACATTAATATAAATTTCCTTCCCAGTTTCCCATCCTCAACCACTCAGCTCATGCTGCTGGCTCTCGATTCAACTGCCACTCTGGGTGGCATTTGTCATTGTTCATGTCCATCCTTGATCCTGTTTGTGACGTATGCACAAACTCCTCGATGAGCCTCAGATTTATTCTATTTGAAACAAAAATGCATCGAACTCATCGGTCCCTGTATCATTAATTCATGAGAGGCGATGGCTGCTGGCGTTGTCGTTGCCTCGCCCTAAATGTGAGACACCAGTGATGCAGTTTTATCTCAAGCGTTAGAATCAAAGTCACGCCAGACGGCTCTCGATGTGTTGCCTTCTTCGAAGCCGAGAAAATTGGATGCGGAACATCAAAATGCTGACAACCAAACTTGTCACGTGCCTTGTAAAGAATAACTATTGAGGCCCCCGACACTAGGTTGGGAGAAAACGTAATACACGATGGCTATTTTTTGGTTGCTTAGGTCGGTCGAGGATCACCGTCCCTCTCCTGAACGGCTCTGAGTCCCCCATGGATATTGTCACCCCGTCCTTCGCTTGGATCCTCATCATTTTCTCCCGCCAGGTACTTAATCTTGTGCTTCCTGGAAAAACAAGACGTTTTTGTTGAACAATATTAAGTATTTCCTTCCTCTGTTTTATGTCTGAGTATGAGTCTGACAAATCTCACACTCTCACTTAGTGTCTCTCTGAAAGGACCGTTTAGAACCCCCACGCCCCCCCATCTACTTTTCAACAATCCTCTTGAAGAAGTCCTTTCATACAAGATTCTGGGTCTCACTGGGAAAGGATCTTTCCTTGGAAAGCTACATGTCCAATCTGGCCCTCCAAAGCCATCGTCGACTGGGAATCCTTCATCATGCAAAGTCCTTCCTTGGTACACCTGAGCTCCTGACCATGTACAAATCTTTCATCCGCAGACTGATGGAGTACTGCTCTCCCCTCTGGGCTGGTCCTCCTGCCTCTCACCTTTCTCGGCTTCAGGCTGTGGAAACAAAGGCATTTAGGACCATGGGTATCTCCCGCGATGAGGCTGAGCCTTTGTGGCTCTCCTGTCTTCATTAATGTGCGTGAACTTTCAATTTCCATCATGCCAGTGTGGCGGTTGGGTTACCTCTCTCACCTGCCACGCGGCACTCAGCAAAGGATTCTGCGACTGCATTGTGGACGAAGATTCTCTCAACTTTCCGAACCCAGATCCGCCAACGGTGTTTCATCCTCTTTGGATTTGATATTGACAAATTTCCAGAAATGTCTGCTGTTTTCCTCCGCTCCAATCGGTTACCTGACCATATACTTGTAAGTGGACATCTCTCCTGGCCGTTTATCAGAGAACCAGATCGGCATCAATTGAGTTTGGCAATTCACTCAGCCCGATGCGCAGGGTCTCCAAGAGCATCAAACTCATAGAGTGGTCTCCTTCGCTGACTTTCTCCAACATAACTCAGCCGATTCTTCAAAATATTTGCTCTCTCTTATGCACGATGTGTCCAAAATCCGTTCTTCAGTTGCCTCCCCTTCCTCCTGCCGATGGTACACTGAAGCTTGTGGCCGTTCCTGCCTGCTAAAACACTCTGGACATCCCCATTGCCCCCCCACCACTCCTGCCCTGCACTTGAGATTCGTGTAGGCCCACCTGTCTGTGTCAGGTAAGTCAGGA
>JAXMNL010001053.1:0-22363 GCA_035128595.1 Eptatretus atami
CCTAAAGCTTATCTTACCAGACCCATTTATGTATGTGTTTTGCTGTTCGTTTTTTGTTTTCTGTTTTGTTTATTCGTGTTTATTCATAACTTTTCTGGTCCCTAATCGTGTCCTACCTGTGATTAGTCGGGTGTACGCTGCCTCTGCTTCTGCCTCGTTTTCACTTCCTTGTTCCAGGTGTTGCCTTCTGGACCGTCAGCTCAGTCCTTTTCCCTCTGCCCTCAAAAATTTAAGCAGGTTGTATCTCAAATCCTCCACCAAAAACAAAATATAATAAAAAAAGTAAATCAACAACACAACTACTATAGACGCACTTTTTGTAGTTCGTAAGAGGCTGTGTAAAAAAGCCAGAAGTGTTTTTTTTGCATATTTTGTTACTCATTTGTTTGAGACAGGTGTTCGACGAACGAGAAATTCCCAGTAAGTGCAAGTCATCAGCACGCCGTTGACGAATCCCTGCCCTGTACACACCAACCCGCCCGTGGCTACTACCGATGGGACAGTTCGGTGAGATCCTGATCAGCTGCTGCACGGGCCATCCATCGTCGCCATTTGCTGATTGTGTCAGCTCGTTACTGGTGCGCCGGAAAGATAGCGAACGTGAACTGTCTAGAGGAAGTAAAAGTCATAACAAGGTGAAATTTTACAAATTAGTTGAAAAAAATAAGGGAAGTATTGATTCGATCTGAACCATTTGCACACAGACAGGCAGCAGCCCCCCACTGTTCAGTTTTTCGATAAGAGTGTTTATAGTTTAGAATCCATCCCCTATGTCTAATGGAATTTCGTGGTGCGACTGAGTTATTTTATGTCAGTTTTATACATCTACTATAACAACAACAACAACAACGGCACCGTCCCTCACTCAACCCGTCGCCATTGCCCACGTGTTTTTGCTGAAGGCGTGGGTGGACCTCCATCGCCTCAGATCGAGGCTCCGCTCCGAGGAAGGGCATGGGACGTTTCCTCCAGCCAATGACGCGAAGGGTGAGCCATCGCACGCGTGCCCCCAGCCAATGGGAGGCCAGCGTGCCGAAAGCTTACTATGGAGCCTCTTCAGGGGGCCGGCTCCGAGAATGCCTCGACACACCCCCCGAGACGCCTCATCCAATCAGGAGGCTGACCACCTCAGGGGCGGCCCCACCCAGCCGATAGGATGTTCGCCCCTCGTCCAATCGGAGGGCGAGTACCTCAGAGCGTTGCCCTCAACCCGTGGGGGAGGCGGGAGGGATAAGAGGTGGCGAGCCGTCGAGAGAGAAGGTTCACCCATCGTCGAGAAAGAGGAGAAAGAGAGGAGCCTCGTCTTGCCTGCTTGATTCTGTCTTGGTCCGTTCCCGTGCTGGCTGGCGTCCGTGCATCGTTCCTGGTCCCTGCTGCTGGTGCTGCGTTGTTGGCGCGCGGGTTCGATCCCGCCACCGGGACAAGCTCGACCAGACCGCCACGAGGGCGAACAGGTGCAAATAAAGGCCGCGGCCACCATTTCTTGGGTGTGTTTGTGTGTGTGTGTGTGGTGTGTGTTGTGTTGTGGTGTTCTGTGTTGTGTGTGTTCCGTGGGCCCGTCTTTTAAGTAGATTGATTTAAAATGTTTTTCATTGAACATTGTTTGCACTGTTTTATTAGATAACTCTGCTCTTTTGTGTGCTGTCCCTCCCCGATTATTGTATTATTAAAGAAACCCCCGTGTTAAATGTTCCAGTTCGTTGTTTCATTGCTTTCTCCCATTAACCAGCACGTGCGTATTGAGAATTAGTGAGGCAGTTTTGGCCGAAGTTGTCATTGGGGTCCGACGGACTCTGGTAATTCCGCTCGGTTTACACTGGCCGAGGGTCGCTAGAGCACGACCCGGTTCGACAGAGACACCGTCAAGGGTGCTGTTATTCCCCGTAGCTAGACTGCGTGGTATTTAGGTATATTTGGAGATCGAGACAATTAACCCTACGCACGCGATCGGAAATATGGCTCCACGGTCCGCTAAGGGACCACGTGCCTCTGAGAGTTATCCAGGGTTACGACCTAATTCCGGTGTGTTCGGTGGAGACGGCTCTACCGCCTCCACCTAGTGTTCGTTTACGCCACCGGACCCTGGCCCACAACAGTGAGTTGTAACAAGAACACTGAAAATTAGGATTTTAGAAATTCCACCAAGTTGTTGACCTTTTGGCCGATGGTTGACCTTTTTGTTCGATGTTTGACCTCAAAATAACTTGGGTGTTGAATTCAGTGACCTTAAATATAAATTCCACTTCCAAATTTCAATCAACGGATGAAAATTGAGGATTTAGAAATTTTGGCCTATGATGGACGTCAAAATTAATTGTGGTTGAATTTCAGTGACCTGATCTGCAAATCCTGTTTCCAATTTCTATCAATCATATGAAATTTGCAGGATTTTAGGGAGGAAGGAAGAAGAAGGAAAGAAGAAAAAGGGAGAGAGGAAGGGGAGGTAGGGAAGTAAGTAGAGGAAGACAGTAAAGGGAAATAGGGGAGGAGGCGGGGAAAGGGAGAAAGAATAAGGAGAAGAGAAGGAAGGAGGGGGAGAAAAGAGAAGTAAAGTGATAGAGAAGATGGGGGGTAGAGAGAGAAAATTTGACAAATTTGTTACCTTTGGCATCGACCTTTTGACACTCAAAACCAATGGCCTCCTTGCTTATAATGACCTCTACCATTTGGTGAAGTTTCGGAAGAATCGGTTTCCCTATTCGTTCTCCCTCCCTATCCCAGACTCGTCCCGAGTCGTCCAACAGCTGGAGACCGTTCAAAGTTACAACATTCAATAAAAGTTAGCATTACCGTGTTGCATGCAGGTGAAATTTACCCTAACCGAGTACGTTTTTAACTCTAACCCTCTTAGTGTGTGCGACAATTTAAACGAGATATGTCCCACCTGATGCGTTTGGGAACTCTACCTGACTCACACAAACAACCTTATTCTCCACCAAAATTGCCGATTTTTGAAACTAATACATATACCGGTGGGGCTTAATAATCATACACAACTATACAACTTATATACAATTTCTGACCCAGGATCTACAAAATTCAAAAGGAAATTTGGAGGGGGGTGGGAACCTGTTTGACTTTCTGTCACCCTCAGCTCTTCACCAGCACACTAACAAAGCAAAACCGGCAGGCCAGTACTGCTACAGGCCATAAACGTTGTGGCTTCTAAATAAAAATGATCAAGATAAGCAGCAAACAGAACAGAGCCACTTCCTTCCACGAGCCTATTTGTGCAGTTAAATGGTCATGGTAATTTGGGCAAAAAGTGAAAACAAAGTTGCATGAGCCTCGGTATTGTGGCTGGTATGAAGCTGGTCGGAAGTGGTAGGAAGCGGTGTGAGGCTGCAGCAAGGGCAGGTCCATTTAGGTGTTGGTAGCATGCTGCTGCCAGTAAATGCAGTCAAACAAAGAAAACAAACAAAACCCACCATGATAATTGGAAATTGGTGTCACCTGGCATGAGGCCTGCAGCGAGTGGCAGTCACAGAACACGGTGGGGGTTGGAAACACAGTCATGGAGCAAATGCGTGAAGTGAGGTGAGTTGATGCCTTGATGCGGAACAGGTGATCCAGCAAGGTAAGTGGATGCCTTGAATCAGAACAGCCTGGTGATTGGGGTTTTTTTTTTTTTTTTTCCCCCCCTTTGGGGGCAAAAGGTTTTTGGCGCGGGAGACCAAAGCAAAACAGGAAGGCAAACGGTAAACCAGCACAAAAAAGAAAAAAGGTAACCAGGTAATGCCAAACACCAGGTCCGACCAACATGGTCAGCAGCTCCTTGGTGCGACATACCTGCAGTGGCGGTAGTCTGGAGAGAGAGAGAGAGAGAGAGAGAGAGAGAGAGAGAGAGAGAGAGAGAGATTTAGAGAGAGGAGAGAGATTGGCCCTACTCTCCGCACCCATCCGTCATTTTCCCTCATATACACTACCCGAACCCCCCTCTTTTTACAATTCGTCGCTACATTCTCGTCTCCTATATCCCACTACCCCATTGCCCAATTCATTACCCATCCCCCCCAAGTTCTCTGGAAAGGAAGAAGCAGAACTACTCACCGGTCAAAAAGTTTTTAGACACACCCTTTTTCAGTTTTTTACTGAAATTTAAGCAGTTCAAGTCCAGTGGATACCGAAAATGGAACAAGCTAAGCGGTAAACTGCCAGAGGTTAAAAAAGAAAGGTTTAGGTTACAAAACCCGAAAAATCATGTAAATTTCAGAGTTTAAAAAAGGCCCTTTTCAAGGAACAAGTAATGGTGAGCAACTGCAGCTGTTATGCAAGCATGGAAGTAAATTAAGCTTGAAAGGTGATACAAGCAATTCCTACAGTGTCCCAAACATTTGTGATTAGTTACAAACCCTCTTCTGTATAAAAAAGCAGTATTTGGAAGGACTGTGTTTCTACACCCTCTGAAGCATTATTGGACAATTATTGCACTGCAGGAAGTAGTATTTGTGATTCATAATGCGCGAGAAAAAGACAATTAACAAAGGCAGACAGACAGACCATTATAACCCCTTAAAAGTGTACGTAGGTCTTTCCTTTAGAGGAAATTGCAAAGAAGCCAAGGTGTCAGTTGAGTCAGTTTCCTACACCATCAAAAAGCGGGCACTTGGAAACTGGAGGAACTCTGACAGGAAGAGGTCTGGCAGACCAAAGCCCAACTATATTCAGAAGGCAGTTTCTGAGGACAACATGGCTTGCGTGATAGGCGGCTCACATGACGCAGCTTAAAGGCACAGCTTAACACTGTCGAAGTAAGGAAGTCTCATTTCCAACTGTGAAGGGAAGACTTCGAGCTGCAGGTTTTGACAGGTCGAGTGGCAGTAAGAAAGCCATTTGTTAAGATGGCAAAATAGGAAAAGAGGCTTGCCTGTGGCCATGAAGTACTACCAGTGGACTACTGAAAAACTTGGAAGAAGTTCTGATGAACGATGATCAAATTGAAATCTTCGGTCATTCACAGGTTTTTGTTATGCTGTTGAGTAGGCGAAAGATAGGTTCCTCAGTGTGTGCACCAACTGTCAAAACATGGAGCGAAGAAGCGGATGCATCTGGGGCTCTTTTGCTGGATTCCAGAGTGGCGACTTGCACATAGTGACTGGCACCCTGAACCCAAAAGGGCTAACCACTCAGCATTTTGCAGCACCATGCAATATCCTCTGGTCCACGCCAAGTTGGTCAGGGGTTCATCCTACAGCAGAAAAACGACCCAAAAATACCTCCCACTAGTACGGAACTACCTTGGGAAGAAAGACAAGACGGTAAGCTTTCAAAATCATGGAATGGGCCAGCACAGTTCTCCAGACTTAAACCCCATCGAGCTGGTTTTGGGATGAACTGACAGAAGGCGTGAAAGCAAAAGCAACCTCCAAGTTGCCACATTTGTGGAATTCTGCCAACAGTGTTGGGAAGTAGTTTCGAACAATATTTATTTCATTGTCGGAAAGAATGCCACGAGTACGTTTGACTGTTATATCTGCAAAGGGGCTACTTGAGAGTCAAAAATTAGATTAAATTTTGTCAACAAAACGATTCCATGATTTCTTTTTTTTTTATTTATTTTTTTATTTGCATTGTTTTTATTTGTTCCTTACTTTAATTTCAGAGTAGATTGAAACATTAAACTGCCTTTAAATTTCAGTAAAAATTGGAAAAAATGGGGGTTGTTCTAAACTTTTGACCGGTATATATGATAATATATATATACAGGGTGAGTCAAAGTAGCGCCGATTTCTGTTTTTTCGGCTGTCGGATTCTTTCTGGGAAGTTCATGTTGTTAATAATTGTCTTTGCAGATTATTAATTTTCTTAATTTATTATTTTTCATTTGTATTTGCAGGTTATTGCTCGCGAGTTTGGAAAGTTACTGAATTTGCACGAAATTGAACCATGATTTCAATGCATCAACGCATTGCGCCATGAAACATTACTAACAAATGTAATGAACAACCAACGATGGCGGGCACGCCGTTTGCACAGGAATTCGATATTAACCCACCTCAGGTGAATTAAACATAACGATTTATTGTCGCAGAAATTTTGAAGCAACAGGGCCGCGTAGCCACTGCAAAAGAAGGTCCGGTCGTCCGAAAACGGCAACGAATGTAGCTAAGGCTTGAAGAAACCATCAGAAGACTGAACAAAGTCACTCAAAAGTCAACTCGCCGTTTATCTGCAGAGTTTTGGAAGTGAACCAATGAAGTGTTATCCGTATCCCTTCACCAGAGAAAATGGAAACTTACATTCCACGCTTACTGCATGCCCTTCATGATGTAGATGACGACCGCCGTCTTCAATTTTGTGAAGGAGTCTTAGCTAAACTCACGAAGAGGACACAAGCTAGACAACATCTGTGGTCAGGGATGAGGCATGTTTTAAGCTTAATGGCACAAATTAACAGACACCAATTGTTTTACTGGGCTGCGAAAACCCAAGAGTGACAGTTGAGAAGAGGTAATTTACCTGGAGTGACAGATTGGCAGCCATATCTCCATTCGAGGATAATTGGGAACCTTTTTTCTTTGAAGATCTGTCACTTGCAGAATTTACCTGGATATGCTGCAAAACCCTCTTTTGGCCCAGGGTACAACCAGGACATAATTTTCCAGCATGGATGAGAGCTCCACCTCATTATGGACGTTTATGTTCATCAGTGGCTTGATGAACTTTTCCCAGAAAGTGGATTGGCCGCCGCGGTCCGATCGAGTGGCCGGCCGCTCCCCAGACCTTACAATTCCAGATTTCTTCTTGCGGGGCTCATGAAGACCTTGTTTATCGTGAAAACAGCTCGTACCATTCAGGAATTTGAAGGCTCAAATCACTGCAAAGTTTAAAGAGGAAATTGATATCGGAAACTCTGCAGATGTGTGTGCCGCTTCTGTGCCTGCTCGGCTACAATTGTGCTGATCACGAGCCATGTTTCCTGATGCGCATCTATGAACATTTTATTGCATAGTAAAACAATCCTTGGCTCTTCACGCTTCCGTACTGATAACTTTTTCTTGGATAAAATGGCTTAGTAAGTTGATAATTACACTGCTCACTTTATCTTCATGTACTCTCTTCTAACCTTCTTGTATCACTGTTAATATCTTAGAATGGTCAAACAAATCAAGTCTAGTTACTTCAGCTAGAATTTTTCGGGCTATCTTTAGTCTGGACGATATATGTTACTGACTACTCTTAATTCTATTACTCTAATAGCCTTACTAAGTACATGTAATTATAATATAATTATATATTATTATCATATTATATTATTATATATTATATATGTATCATCGTTTGTGTGATTTCAGAATTGTGGAATATGAGTATATGTCAACACAACTCCCAGGTCCTTCAAGTAATATATAGCTATTTCTCATATAATGACCTCATAATTATCAGATAGCTCCTCCATACCTCTTTTGTAGAGGCATTCTATATAAACTCTTTGAATTGACTTGGAGATTAAGGTAGATGAACAGGTTCCCTTTTTACTCATACTAGGGATAAGCTTTCCTCTTTACGACAAGTTCATGTAACGTTATTTATGATATTTGTTAGTCAGATTTTCATTTTCTGCATGAGCGATTATTTGTCACCGTTCGTGTCGACGCCGAGGTTCAAAGTAACGTTAGGTGCCTCAGATGGAAAGACTCGATTCTATGCCCTTGTCCATCAAGACAACATTGGCTATAGGGTAAATGACAGCAAATTTCTAATGTGTACTAACTTTTTAATTTGTGTAGGTGATGATTTTCACATTGGTACTTGCAGGGACATTTGAGTCTTTGGCACCACAACTTTGTGCGTAGACACAGGTGTTCATATTCTGAGAGCGGTACAAACATGGCTGTTCGGTTCTCGAATTCGTTCAACATCAAGCCCCCACCTTCTTATTCCATCGAGCGGGATCGAATACACTCGCGGAGATTACAGACCGACCTCTGTTTGGGAGTGCCTTTAACTGGCTCATATCGTCGTGTGCGGGGTTCATAGACTCTTTACAGTCCACGCGTAGCATCAGATGCCCATTGGACGTTCTGTTGGGCGCTGCGTGTTTCCGCTCGGTGTGCTCTCGCGCAAGTTATGGCTGCTTTCTGGCATTCGTCTTCAGATGTCCCCCTAAACGTAGTAGGAGAAGTTAATATAGCGAAGCCAATGGCCTGTAGAATTATATCTCTGGTGCTTGCATCCTTGTTATTGATGGTCCAGTGAGAGATGACAGTGGGAATATGGACGGGCTCTCGACCCGGTCCTTATGACTGTATGCGATCTGCACCCTAATAGTTAAGTTGGATTTGTCCTGGAGTCATAACTTGATGCTTCAGTCACAGTGGATCTCGTCTCCACTAAAAGGAAGACAGGACTGCCATTTTAGCAGAGTTCATGCAGAATATCCTTGGTAGACGTTGAGATGACAGCTCCTGGGGAGTTGGAGATTGAGACAGTCCTATCTGAGGTAGTTGGTGTAGGATGATAACCTGATCGACCACGTTGCAGGTGACGCAGATCTGATGACCAGCTCTGGTGAGAGATCCTGATGTGTGTAGTTCGCGATGAGCCATGCCTGCTAGGCGCTGCTGGGGATGACCAATCTTGCTGAGAGTGAGTTGAGAGAGATTCGCTCGATGGGTGCAGTGGTGTGCGATCCATAGTTGGTTGGGTTGGTCAGCGCTAGTGTGACGCCAACAGCTGCTTGATCTAGGCGCGACCGCAGCAATGGGGGTCTTTTGGTGAGTTGGACTGTTCCTGATCGTAAGTTCTTGATGAGTGCTGTAGCGTTGGTTGACCTGTGTTGTTAGGCTGTTACTGGCTTCTTGGCTAGACCTGGCAGTAGCTTGAAAGGACGGACTAAGACTGCTATGCTCTCGCGCGAAGGCGTTACCTGGTTCGATCAGAGGGGTCCGATACACATGACAAGCGATTTGGTGTTTTGAGCCTGTTGGTGTGGGGGGGGGGTGCGCAGTGAGCAGAGGCAGGGCGCTGGCAGCGCGAAAACAGGCGAGCTTGGCGTAGTATCAAGGAGAGAAGCGCCATTTGGAGTTGGTAGACAAGGCTGCTGCAAACGCACATTTTTGCCTATTTTAGCAGACGCACGATGACTTCTGCCTTGAGGTAACCCGAGACCTCGGATTTATTTCGCGCACCGCTGATTTATGGGGTGTGGTTGGGGGTACGCGCATAGATCTGAGTCGGTTACTTGCTACAGAGTAAGCAGTAAGTGATAAGGCTATCTGCTGGTGCGTTACCATTTTCGTTCATTTCAAAGAGGGTGTGTTGGAATTCATTAATTTGGTTGTGAGGATTATTTCTGTTGATTGAACATTTGATCTCTGAATTTAGTGCCATTTAAGACGAAAGGAAAATGTACAAGGAAATTCTTCAGTTTATTTAGCTTTTCTTGTATGAAAATACGATTTTTTTATAAGTTTATTTGCCTTTCTGAGGGTGTGGGCGCGAACGTATCAACCTGTACCATCGAGTGTATCTAGGTTTCCCTTCTCATTGATCTCAGCATTCATTCTCCTAGACGCTAGAACTAGATGGGAGTAAGTATAGATCAGCCTCGCGAAACGGATATGTTTACCCTGTCAATAGTCGCTCAGTTCGCAGTCGTGATGTACGCGCAATGTGAGAGTACTGAGACAGGCTCAGAGCGCACATCTCTGTGACTTTAGCAGCTCTCAATCGCACGATAATTATCTGGTTCATCGCAATCGCCAATGGCAGTCCCCGGTCAGTGATTGGCCTACTCGATCTCGGAGAATAATACGACAGTATAGAGTTTAGAGCCTGGGGGGTCTCCAGAACTCTGGTTTTTGGACGGAGAAGGCCAGTCGAAACCCAAGGGTTGTGCAGGGACGAAGCGGGAGGGGACCGCCACCCAAAAAGAGGACAAGCAAATTCTCGAACAAAAAGAATTAACGATTTTGGGTATATAGTTAGATAGCTCGCGCGACAATGTGATAAGGACTCAAATGAATTAGTGCTGAATATTATTTTTCTGTCGCACCGACATTACGGATAAAATGATAATCGGAGTTAAAAACACGTGTAACTTAAATATGAGTCAACTATCTAATAGAATGTACGTGACGCTTTAATTCATTGATACCCTGTATTCAAAGTTGGCAGTTCGCGGGCTCGAGTGGGTATGTAGCAACTTAGGATTAACTCCACGCTCAGCCGCCTGGGCGCATGCATAAGATCCCGTCCAGGATGGCCGAGACGACAGCCGGCAGTGTGCCTTTCGAGCGAGTAAAACACCCATGGGTTGATTGACATCACAACTGGGCAACATTCGATGCTGATGTAACTACATGTGAATTGCATTGTTGATGGATGGTTCAGGAAGACAACCCAAACAGTGCAGCACAAGATTTCCTATTGTGAGCGGATTCTTTCCAGGTTCGTTCTAGTGTTTCTTCCTGAAGGTAGAAACATGGCGCGATTAACCCCCCCCCCCTGTCACTATGTGCACTTGGTCCCCGGTGGTGCGTCATAATACGGTGATATGATAGTGCGGTAAATAGCATTGACTCCATATCTATATATAAAGGTACATATTTAATTGCCCCGTCCAGGGCTGTGAGGAATCTAACTTGGTATGATGGAGCCAGACCGTTTCGTCCCTTTAGAGGCCCCACAGCCGAGAGGACTTCTGGAGATACTCCTCTAACTGGCGCTACGTTCTTGCCGAATAAGAATATGGGCAGGCATAAAGATAGAATGTGCATCAACATTTGGGTTGTAACTCGACCCACAAATCAGTATAACACGGACACTAGCTCGATATTTAAATTAATGTACTTATACTTCTTTCAATTTATTTGACGAGTGTATCAACAATATGTTGCTACAATAAGGACACATATTAATTCAAATTTTGTAATAAATCTATGGAAAAGACGAAAAGGAAAACGTGGTACCTAGACTGTGACCTAAAATCTCTTAATTTGAGGCACTTTCCTGCTAAACTCATTTGGACACATACACAGACAATGTGGTTCGGCCGTGGTCATATATTCAAATTTAATGCATAAAGATCAATCCCTCCTCATTTCGTCCCCCATTTCACTTAGCTTGAGTCCCAGTGGCGATCTTTAGCTGGGAAGTGTTGCTCGGACCATCATGTCATCAGGCATGTGGGGTTAACCGCACCCCAAAATGGCGCCAAGCAATTTGGAGGCATATTTCAACGTCAGGGGCTCCCAAAACCGCGGTGTTGCTTCTTCGTCGACCGCACTTGCGCAATCCATCTTCTCTCAGACAAATACATGTCGTGCCGAGGGAAGAGCGAAGCGAGATCCCTCCTTCCCAGTCACATTCCTCTCACGACTGCAACTGCAACCTCACTTTCTTATGCGTCAAAGGAAAGCATCCGTAATTGCCCTCCTTTCGACCGCCGATCCTGACTCTCGTATGTCTTGCGGAGACACGCTTCTGGTTTTCCTGATCGCCTCCCTCACCCAAACCCACTCGTGCGTTCCACTCCTTGCTACAAGTGCTTTCCCGTCCTCTTCTGATCGCCTGCCTCCTTCGCGCTCTTCTTCTTCCTCTTGGTCTCACGCACACCCTATCAATTTATTCAGCCTCGGGGGTGTGGCTTTGCCCCCGTCACCCCTTGGAGGGCAGGGCTTCTTCCTACTTGGTCATGCCGCTCGGTGGTAATGGTGGCTGGTGGTTTATAAACCCAATGCAATTTCTATCATTGCTGGTTCGTAATACAAAACATTAGGAAAAGTCAAGGGGGCGATTACATACTGGGGAAATTTATCCTTAATCCTATCTAATAAAACACTGCACACCCCCTGTGTGTGCAGAAGTAACACTTAAGCTCACAGTTTCCCTACTTAGTTTACATCGAAGATTCTCCTACAGTCCACTGGCCAAGCAACTCTATACGATTCTATTCTCCGATTCCTTCATCGACCCACAAACATAAACTATATAATATATATTATATATAATATATTATACTATATGTATATATATGTATATATATATGTATATATATGTATATATATATATATATATAACTATTATATTTATTCATGCCGAGGCTTGTGAAGAGGCGACACAGAACAAAAAATCAGAAACCAACACGGGCAAAGGGAATTGCATGAGAAAGGGCGGAAAAACACTAATAGCAGGAAGGGAAAAGTAGATGGAAATGGGACAAACAAAGGTGCAGGTTAACGCGAAGGGTAAGAAAGAACGTAGAGGTTGTACAATATGGATACATAATTCCTTTTCAAAAATTTTGGGAGGGTTGTGGGGTGGTTTTAGCCACAGAAGTGTGATTAGAGGAGTCCACGCGGAATGGAAGAGTGTTTAACCCCCTGCGGACCAGAGGAAAACTAGAGAGAGAAGTTAATGGATACCTGGAAGTGAGTGAAGGGCTCGTGTGGTGGTGTCTGCAGACGCCACAGTGAGGAGTAGTTAGTTGACAAACGAATGGGTGTGGTGACCTGGCAGAGAGGCATGACCATCTGAAAGAGAGGCAGACTATCACCAGGTATGAGGACACATATGTATGTGAGCAGGAGTCCAAGCCAGATTATGGGGATTCCTGGGTCAAGGCACCTCCTAGTGGGGTGTGTGTACTTTGTACAGGAGTGACTGGGCAGTGCGTGTGTGGAGTATGGTGGGTACTGTAGTTAGAAGCTGATCTGATATGAGGAATGAATGATGTTAATCAGTTAGATTATAAGGACTGAGGGTGACGTTGTTAGGTGCGGTAGTTAACAGCAGAGACTGAGGGCTGCGTGACATTGTCATGGCAGAGGGCCATGTAGGAAATGTGTGGAGGCAGTGTTGGTGATGAGCCAAGCCCAAAATCTGTGGAGGAAAGGCTGGGTTGGCATACGACATCTAAAGGGCAACTGCGCTGGCTCCGGGTTAACCCGTGGCACAAAGGTGGAGGCCAGTGCAGGGCAGCTGCATCTGACCCAGGTTACCACCTTTGGGCAAGATGCAGTGAGAAACATCGGGCTAAGACATCAGCTATGGGCCAAACATCAGCAGGGCCCAGGACAGCAAAGGGGCCATCAAGGTGACAGTGATGATGGTAAGATCAGAGCGTCATAGAAAATGAAAATTTGAGTTAAATTGTGCAGGGTAATGAAATTTTTCAAAAGAGAAATTTTTAGAGAAAATTCACTTCGGTGAATTGGTTGTAATTTTATGACATGTGAATCATAGCAGGTGACAATTGATAGCGTGACGCCTTTGACCTTCTCCCTTATCTTGCTCTGGCAAAATTTCTGATAATGGGGAATGTGTGAAAGAGGCTGTTAGTGCGAGTGTGAATCTGTGAGTGTGGCAGGAACTAGGTGTGTATGGGTGAGGAGGGCATTGATTAGATAGGACTGACTGCAGAGAGTTTTCAGTTTGTTCTTAGCAACATGGTATGGGTTAGAAGAAACTGAAAATGGAAAACTGCTGGTCATTTGGCAGGCAGATCGGTAATGCAATTTACATAATTTGTGGCGAAGTATTTTGTGCACTGGGAGTGTGGTGGAGGCATAGAAGGAGTGAGAGTTATTTGATAGCACCGAAGCCTGGAGCCTTCTGAGCGGCTGAGAGCTTGTCCAGAGACGCCAGGAGGCGAGTTATTTTTTAGTTCAAATTGGATCAGGAGAAAGGCTGTAGTCGTGAGTGTCAAGAGTGCACAGTGGGTGTTCAGGAAGGGCCCTTCTGGAAGGAATATGGGGTAGAAACTAAATGCAAGTCCCAAGGTCTTCGGTGCCATAGAGAGACAAGTCGGATTAGATGACCTGAATTGAGAGCCATACTATCACCAAACTGATTTATACTGGAAGCAGAGCATGGAGAAGGAGAAATTTGTGAGGGGTATACCAAAACTCTGTGAATACAAAGCAGTGGAATAAATTTAGTCATATAACCACCATAATGGGGTTATGACAAAATGAAATGCTACAGCAGCACCACTGAGAGATAGATCGACTTGAAGTTACGAACTTAGATGAAATAACACCTTTTGCAAAAAACAGAACTTAGAAAGAGCATCAGAGATTTAGTTGGGTTGATGTAATTTGGGAGAAGCTAACAATAGGACAATCACAACAGAAAATGGGAAATCTTTCAAGGGCAATTGGTTGCAGAGTGCAGAGTAAGTACATTCCAATGAGGGTGTAAACAAAGCAGAAAGGAGTCCAGGTGTGGTTGGTCGTGAGATAGGAATGCTATTAAAGAGAAGCAGAAGACATTTTATATGCTTGGTCGTGGCTTAGGTTACGGCCGGCGGCTTGGGTCCCTAACTTTCCTTGAGTTTCAAATCACTTCTTCATCTGTCTGAATTAATACCGGGTGGGGGTTAACGCGGCCTTGTCATCCTTCCGAGGTCTGGCAAATGAGTGCCAGCAGGGCTGGTATCCTCTGTGGGAAGAGCGACCCGTCAAGATTGTGCCCAATAGCTAAGGAGGACTGCTTAGCAGCAACCAATGCTCTGCACGATATTGGTCTCAATGGATTGGATGGATGGAAGGCATTTATAAAGGTATAAAATAGCAGGACTGGAGTTAGATTTATATCACTCTCGGAGTAAACAGAGGCAAGTAAAGAAAATAACGCTGCAGCCAAAAGAGAGTAAGAGCAAGAAATGTGCTAAGAATATTAAATATAATAGCAAAAATAAACTTAATATATGACGTTTTTACAGCCATTTCCCTGCTGTGCAGGGGTTGGCTTTTCTTGAGGCAAATGTTTTTATGGCCGGATTTGCCCTTGTTGACGCCAACCTAGGTCGCCTCTATATTGACACACAGGGATATGGTAACCTATTCCAACCGCGGGCATACCCACCGGGGACCAGTACACTGGTACTCACTTCACCGACCTCGGAAGGATGGACAGGCTGAGTCCAAACCCTTGGTGTTAATTCAGCAGCCCGTGGCTTGAACTTCAGGACCCGGATCCCAAGCCACCACCTAAACACTAAGCCAACACCAGGCTTAAATATAATTACTTAATGGGAATATTAAATTTAAATATAAATATATATAATTTTTAAGTATATCAGGGGAAAACACCAGGTGAGGACCAGGGTGGGCCCATTGAGGATTGCACCAGGAGAGTGGTTAGTGATGGATGAAAGTGTGAGATGGAGGCTTATTAAACAGATTTTGCTTTAACTTTTAGCACAAGAAACTCAGGAGAATGCCAATAGCTGAGAGTTAGTATCGATCAAGCAGGTGAGAAAGGCTTTTACATGAAGATCCAGGTTGGAGTGAGGAAGTAAAGGAACAGCTCGGAAATCGAAAGAGAAGATAAGGTTCTGGGCCAGATAATATGCACCTGAGAGTATTGAGGGAAGTGGCTGAGAGGTAAGTCAGATGTTAACGGATTATTTTCAATACTCCCTAGACCAGGACAGGTCGGGAGGGATGGAGAGTAGCAAATGTAACAACCATGATTTAAGAAAATCCAGAGAAGAATTGGGAACTATAGACCTGTTAGTTTGACGTTGTGAGGGGAAGGTGTTGGAGACATCGATTAGGACCGATGAGGAACCATTTAAAATAATACCAAATTAATTAAAAGTTGTGGTATGGGTTTACAAAGGTAGTTCCTTAAACAAATCTTTTAGAGTTCCTCATGAGCAAGTTTTTGATTGGGTGGATGAGGGAATGCAGTGTACATAGTCTATCTCACTTTTAAGAAGGCATTTGATAAGGGTCCACATCGGAGTTGTTAGCCAAAGTGAAGGGGCTTGTTGGAGTGGCTGGACGGTAGATAATAGGAATGCAAACTGGCTTAGTTTGATATGAAAACAAAGAGTGCTGTGAGTGGGAGGATGTTTGCTGGGAGGATGTAAATAGTGGGCACCTCAGGGATCAGTACTTGGATCATTATTATTCATTATTTACATCATGATTTGGATAATGGGTGAAGAGTAAGATTCAAAATTTACAGATGACACAAAGCTTGGAGGTAAGGGTGATAGCAGGGGGGTGGTGTACATTCAGGGAAAGTATGAACTTGCATAGATTGGACAAAAGATTGGCAGATGGAATTTAACCATGAGCAAGTGTAAGGTGGGGGATGGGAAGAACATGAAAACGAGATTACATGAATTGCAAGGGTAATTTTGGAGTGTGTCTCACAGGAGAAGGATCTGGGGGAGGTTATAGATACAGGAGGTAACAGGTAGGCAATGCAGGGCAGTTATCGGTAAGTAAGAGGGTTTAGTTGTTATTCGGAGGGGATAATTTAAAATCAAAAGAGGTGGTGTGTATAACATTGTACAGGAATTTAGTGAAGCCACATCAAGAATATTGTGTGCATTTTTGTCACGACAATTCCGGAAGGAAGGATGTCACAAGGAGGGGTTCAACGCAGGTGACGACATTGATTTCCGGACTGAGCTAGACTCAGCTGTGAGGAGCGGCTGAAGGAAGACAGGGGCTTTTATACACGAGAAGGAGGCGTTACGAGGGAGCTATGATGGAGATGTTTAGATAATGAAGGTACAGATAAAAATAGTGCGATGATTATTCAACAGAGTAGACAGTGAAAAGACCACGGGGCCATCGCCTTTTGAGAGTAAAGCCGTAGTAAGGCAGGGTATTTTTACTCAGAGAGTAGTTAATGCATGGAATGATCTGCTCCCTGGAAGGCAATGGCAGCAGAAAAAGTAGTAGTTTAAATTAGAATTAGACAGGTACTGGGAGTTATGGAGATTAGAGGGATATAGTGATGTTGGCATGGATGAGGTAGCTTGAGCATTGATGGGTGTATGTGCATGTGTGCAGAGTGCTTGTCTTGTGGGGATCTCATCAAGGGGTTTTGTGTGCCTTTTAACCAAGATCAATGCCTCTCCCTGAGGGAAAATTTATATATATATATATATAATATATTATATTATATATATATATATATATATATATATTACAGTGCTCCCTCACCTATCGCGGTTAAGCGGTTCCGGACCCACCCGCGATAGTTGAAATCCACGTTAGGAAACCACATATTGAATTTTAAATTATTTAAATATATTTAAACACATTTTTAAACGTATTTTAAACCATTATTACAGCTCCACACACTCTTATTAACCTTCCCCAACACATTTTAATCAGTTATTAAAAAAAAAAATTAAAAATTTTCTTCGGAATGCGACTGTTGGGCTGCCAAAAGCCTAAGACCAAAAATAATTTAAAATACTATTATTGTACTATAAAATTAAAAAAAACGTAATTATGCGTCTGACCTCATGAAGATATGATGATATGATGATAGCTGTGAAAAGTTGATGATGATCATCCGGTTCCGGGTTGGACGACGAGAGTCTCCTTAGGGCTCTCTGGCTGACGTTTCTCAAGTATTAGTTCTGGTCGTTATTTGTCCCGTTTTAACTGTTTATTTTCTCACTGACATGTTACTGTGTGTTTCCTTATTTGGTTCGGTTGTTGTTTTCAAAATCGTGCTATTTTGTGGAGTTTTTTGTCGACGTTCTACGGCGTGTTTGAGGCTAGGCCTTGGCTTTTGCTTGAGGCCTACCGGTTCCTCTCGGTGTTTTTCCGATCGTTTTTTTTTCTTTTCCTCCCCATTACTTCATATTCTATCCTCTCATCTTTCAATTTTCTATCCTTTCCCCACTTTTCCTAAGGTCCCCCATTCTCCCAACTAATCTCTATTTCTTATCTCAAAAAAAATATTTAAAAAAAATATAAAACAACAACACAACACAACAACCAATACGTCTACCTTCTCCCGATTTGCTTTCTTCTTTCTTCCTCGATTTTTTTCCACAAACACTTACCCTATGACCTAATCTGTTGGAAACTCTCTCAAACATTATTAATTAATAACAAACGATCTGTAATCTTCATCTTCCTCCTCACACATGTGGTACTCTTTACTGTTTCATAATGACTTACTCTTACTGCTATTTTAACCAGACTGCTCTCATTTCGACCTTTCTCCTTATTTCCTTGCCTAAAAATCCAATTTACAGCGGCTTCTTCTCTCCATTCTTCTGAATTCGCCTTCATTGCATCCATCAAGAATTGTTTAAATTCGCATCTCTATGACCCTAACTTAAAAAAACCCGTTTGCTATGAATGTTTCGCTTTCCATTAACCATTCTTTTTTTCCAACTTCAGTGCCAAACTCACCCCCTTCACCCCTCCTCTCACTCTCAAAGGCAACCATCCCACTCTCTCC
The DNA here is from genome assembly GCA_035128595.1 of Eptatretus atami. Classification (NCBI taxonomy): domain Eukaryota; kingdom Metazoa; phylum Chordata; class Myxini; order Myxiniformes; family Myxinidae; genus Eptatretus; species Eptatretus atami. Next base: position 18,175 of record JAXMNL010001053.1, read on the forward strand.
CTCCAGGCCTTCCCTCCTTACCTCTCTTCAAAACTCCCCTGCACCCCTCACTCTCAAAGCAACCATCCCACTCTTCTCCCTTCCAAGCCTCCCTCCTACCTCTCTCAAAAACTCCCCCTCACCTTTCTCCCACCTTTCATTCCCTTCACTCATCCTTCTCAAAGTTGCCCCCCCCTCATCCACCAAGCTGCCTCCCTCCACTGCCCTCCTTCACCTCCATCTCTTCACTTCCACTCCTCAAATCTCAACTGCCTTCTTCCCCCTCTCTTGTCCCCCCTCTCCCCCAGCACCACAGAGCCTTTTCTCCCCTCATTCGGCCCCCTTCCCCTAGCTATTTCTGCAATCCCCCGCACTCTTTTCAACACCCTCCTTACCTCCCCCCCTCGTCCCTTGTCCTACCCTCCCCCTCCCCCCCACCCCGTTGCACCAAGCCTCCTCCCCTACCTTCTTCATTTAAAAGTGTGGACCTCAAATATATCGGCGGCCTTTGCTCACCTTTCAGATCTTCACAGGGCTGCCACTGACAAACCAAGACTAATCTGCCTACAGAAACTTCCTCTCAAGACGTGTCTGACTCCCAAGTATCTCTCCCCGGTTCTCCCTCTCCGGTATGACAGACCTGAGCCTCGTCCTGGTGGAGGTGTTGCTTCTCTTCATCAAAGACCACTTATTCCCTCCTCTCCATGCACTACCCTTCACTCCCCACACCCCCAGGAATACCTCTGGCTATGGCTTCCTTCCCACTCCCACCTCATGTTATTGTGTACTGTACTGATCCACCTAACAGTGATGGACTCCATCTACACCTCACTTCCGAAACATGGACCATCTTCTATCTTCTCATCAAACCTCTTTTCCTCATATGTGGCGACTTCCGAATTTGTCATCATGCCAGTTGGCTTAGGTGCTGGGTACCTCTCTCACCTGTCATTGGGCACCTCAGCAAAAGCTTTTCTGCGACTCATTGGACTGACTCAATCGGTCAACTTCCCAACCGGAATCTCAAACCAATGGTACTCCATCTCTTCTGGATCTGATTTTGACAATTTCCTGACAATATCTGCTGCTCTTCTTCCGCCTCCAATCGGTTCTTCTGACACGTTCCTGTCAAAGTGGACATCCTCTCTGGCTGTTATCAGAGAACCACCTCACCGCCGTTCAAGTCTGGCATTTTCACTCAGCGACTGGCAGGGTCTCAAGCAGCCATTCAACTTTAACAGACTGGTCTCCTTCACTACTTTCTCAAACATCAACCATCTGGAATTCTTTCAAAGAAACTTCTCTCCCCATGCACAGATTTATCCCTTTCTCGTCTTCGTTTGGCCTACCCTTCCTCCCGCCCTTTGGTTTACTGAAGCTTGGTGGCGAGGCAGTGTCCTGAAACAAAAACTTGCCTTTGCCTCATGGAAAGCAAACCCACTGAGGGCAATCTCAGTTCCTTCCACAAAGCTCGGAACAAGTGTGGTATCTACCCTCAGTGGAGCCAGAAAACAAACATCTTTCTTCATCTCAAGTTGAACTCTCAAACCTCTCTCCCTCCTCAAAATCTGGTCGGTGTTTAATCAAATCTGGTTCTGGTGTATGTTCCCCTCCATCCCCTCCCTTACCTCAAATGGCAGGCCACTGCTGATACGCACGTGAAAAAGCTGAATGCCTAAACTCGGGTTTGGCAGCTAAATCTTGTGTCTAAAACCCATCACTTTCTCACCACCTACCCAGTCGCACCCAACTGTCCCTGGACTCTTGTTCTTTATCTCCTTAACAAGGTGGATGGAAAAGCTCTTTCAAACCTCGACTCAGATTCTGCAACCGGTCCAGACGGCATCAGCCCATGTGTCCTCAAATAAGCCTGCTCTTCTGCTCTTGCTCACCCCCTCTCTGTTCTTATTCACCCTCTCATTGCTCAAGGTCATCTGCCATCATGCCCTTTGCGAAATCTGCAAACATCACATGCCCTGCATAAAAAAAAGGTGCAAAAACAGACCCTGCAACTACAGACCAATCAGCCCTTCTCCCAATTTCATCAAGCAGGTTAGGAATCATCATCGCTTCAGGACATGAATCCTTCCTCTTCTCCAATGGCTTGATTCCGATCACATTTTGGTTTCAGACCAGGTCACTTCTACCTGGATATGCTGCTTCTACTCTCCATCAATGGATGGAGGTCCTCATGCCAGACAGGAAATCCGAGCCGTATCCCTGGACATATCACGTGATTTTGACACAGTCTGGACCCTGCCCTTACTCACCAAACTCTCTTCCCATGGTATCCAAGGCCATCTCCATCATGCTCGCAGACTTCCTCTTCCTGTCGCAGTCAACGTGTGGCCCTATAAATGGAGCTTCATCCCCTTCCTGTCCAGGCTGGAGTTCCTCTAGGTAGCGTTCTGGGCCTGTTCTTTTCTGGTTTCATCAATGATCTGCTCCGGACTCTCTGGAAAATCCCTCTATATCTCTTTGCTGATGACTCCACCCTCTTCCGTACCATCTGTCATTCCCTCAGACGGCAAGCAGCAGCTTCTCGCTCACTGCAGATCTGGATAAAATCACAACTGGTGCCAACACGTGGGACATGTCTTTTTCAATCCAGACAATCTCACACTCTCACTATGTCTCTTCGAAAGGACCGTTTTTAAAAACCCCCCCATCCACTTTCTCAACAATCCTCTGGAAGAAGTCTTTCTTCAACTTCTGGGTCTCACTATCTGCCATGACCTTTCCTGGAAAGTCACTCTCCAACCTCGCCTTCCATAAGCCAGTCGCCGACTGGGAATCCTCTGTCGTGCAAAGTCCTTCCTCGGCCCTCTTGAGCCCCGACCACTACAAAGCTTTTGTCCGTAGCCTGATGGAGTACTGCTCTCCCCTCTGGCTGGTGCTCCTGCCTCCCACCTTTCTCGGCTTCACGCTGTCGAAACCAGGATTTAGGATCATCGCATCTCCCGCAATGAAGCTGAGTCTTTGGCCTCTCACTCAATCACCGCAGGTTGGTCGGTGGTCTTTCTGTCTTCTACCATCTCCTCTCCAGCCTTTCCCCCCCTGCTCTCTCTGCGATTTTCCCCACCACATTTCCACAGGGCGCTCAAGGTCCGCCAACAACCCCCCTTCTGGTAAAACTACCAAAATCACGATCACTGCTCACCTTCACTCTTTCATTCCTCTTTTTCCCGCCTTTTGGAAAACTCCCTCACTCTATTCTTTCCATTCTTCCCTCCAGGCTTTCAAAACAGCTGTTCACCACACCTCTTATCATCCCCCATCCAAATCCTCGATTTTTCTACCCCCGATAATCCACCCAAGCCCCACTTCCTTCAATTCCCCTGCTTTCCTTCCTGAAAGTCCCTGTAATGTCCATCTCTCTTCCCCATGTTCCCCTCCATCCCTCTCCCTTCCACAGATCTAATGTGTCTGTTCCCACTGTTTTGTCCCTCCCACTCCCGCCCCTCTTGTCTCATCCCCCTTGCTGTGCGTTCTGTGTTAGCTCTCATACGAGCCTCGACAAGGTATACAAAAAAAAAAAACTGTGCATACTGATGACGATGAAGATGACGATGATGGATGAATGTAGTACTGCACAGCCAAAAAGAGATGTGTGAAAGAACCCGGATGTAGTGAAGCCGCGAAAAGTGAACCGCGATATAGCGAGGGGCACTGAAATATGTATGTATGATAAAAAAAAATTACACTGTTAATTTTTTTTAACATTTCGCATTTTCTTCTTTTGATCTTTTGTTGATAAGTTTGTGTTGGTGTTGATGTGGCACAGGTATGATGGCTGAGTGGCCTCCACCTGTGTCTGATTCCTTGTTGATTACGACCTGCCAGGACTTGTTTTTGTGGTGTTTGTTGTAGTTTTTGTGTGTGTATTTTGTGTGGCGTTTGTGTACTGGTGTGTTACGTAATTAATAGACATATACATAATTAGAACTGCCACTTTATAACTGCTGGCAGTAATGACCGGGTACCAAGACGTCCCGCTTTGATGAACCCCCACTTTCATTGGACACCTGACCCTGACCCTGACCCATGACATTTTTCATTATTATACACTTGAATTTAGAATGGGATTAAAATAAATTCAATTCAAATCAAATTGAAGACCAAATCGGTACAGTCCTTCATTGGAGGCAGCAGAAGGAACCCTAACAAGGAAAAAGCAAAGATGAAGTCATCAGGAGAAACCTGGATAGGA
>JAXMNL010001054.1:197-12405 GCA_035128595.1 Eptatretus atami
CCGATCATTCCTACTGCAACCATCACAAACAGAAATCAATCCAGTAAGAAAAAGAATAACACTGCTACAAAAAACAGAAGCATTAACACTGAATTCCCCAGACTGAACAACACTCTTGATTGTACCATGCAACCATGTCTTTCCTAGACTGGCTAGGCAAAAACCAGCATAACAGCTCACCTTTCAACATAATGTTCTGCCATTGCTAAATAGAAACTCCCAAACATTCCTCTCGGAACATCATAAAGCAACATCTTAGTAGACACCAACCTACTAAATAGATGTACGCTCATTATAACGAGGCGCACAGAATATATATCCCACCATGGCAGATGACTTAATTCAGATAGAAAAGCAGCTATTCATTCCTCGAGAACATGCAAATATATTTTCACCCATTCCATTGATAATCTTGAATGATTTCATAGAACACCGTTGATGGAACAACACCATGAAACCACACATGATAATCACCAATAACCCATGACCCACCCAAGAAAACATCACACTAATGCATTCCGCTACAAAAAAAATCCGTTCAGTACCCTTGAAGACCACGGAGCACTGTCCAACCATAGAAGATGTTGAACCTTCCTGATCACAAAAAAGTCGTTCCTTGTTGACTCAAACTAGTCCCAGATGACACAACACTGATTAAAATGGAAAAGGACTTCAATATTCTGTATCAAACTATGTGACAGTTCCACGATTACTAATCTCAAATGAAGCACCAGTATCCTGGAAAAAACCCTTCCAAAAATCCAATATGAAAAATTTGGGAAAGCACTTGATTTATGGCCATTTCTTCACTCTATTCACCAACCAACCCTATGTGTTAAGCTCATATTATTTATGACGATCCAAAGATCTGGCAAGAAGAATTCTTTCATTGACGTCATCAAGCCATCTATAGAAATTTGATACAGAAAAACATCCCCCAAAATTACGACCACCTTATTCTATCGAATGTGATTTCAGATTGCCAAATGGAAATTTTTTTTCAAGGGCCAATGCAAAACTGATGAAAGAACGGAACTAGAAGACCTTTCATTGAAGGCGGTGGTCTTGGCAGCACTTGCTACAATATGTCTGGAAAATTACTATCAAATTCGAGCTCACACTCTTAGAGAATGCAATATGCACTTTTCTGGACTTCTCGAAACTGTGTGGAAAAGTCCACTCGCCACTGAGAATTATCATCTTTGTCCATCCCCCCAAAATTGCCATCCACCAAACCACAATAATGCAAACGTGATCCACAGCCCAGACCCAGAGTCCGACCCCCTTTAAATTTGGAGGTCCAAAAGAATGGCTGCTCTGCTTGCCACACGAATGGACGAAACCTCAACAAACCGGCAATAGTTCAAACCCATTGTTAACTCGCAGAAGTAAGCAAAAGACCGTTATGTTTAGATGGCGGCTTGAAATGCACCAGCCTGCAAAGTTCGTGAGAATCCACAAATTGCCGATCTAGCCTCGACATATGAGACTATTAATATGAATATCAATCAGAATACTATGATGAGCAATGAAACTCAGCTTCACTGACATTGGCATTGGTCCAATAACCCAAGAAATTAATGAATGTGAAGTTTTACGACTAATTTAAATAACACACGGAACCATCCCAAACCAATAAAAGGATTAAGCCATGAAAGGTAAATCGTATATTAAATGCATACAACAACCTTATTATATATATTGATGTTATAAAGTTTACTGTAAAAAAATGCCATCCTCGTCTATTTCATAAATCCACATTTTTAACTTTTTGCTATTTCGCACTTTCAAGAATATGAAAAACATTACTTATATAGAACTTTTCATTACCAAAAACTTGTGTATATACTCTTATATTAATGGTGTTTGTTTTTCACTCCTTTTGTTTTGGCTAGAACACTTACATATTAATTCACATTCCATATTTGACTTTCTGGCAAAAAACTGACCTTTGCCTCTTCAACATTGATACTCAAAATACAAAAAACAAAATTTACTTGACCCTATCTCTTGTCCCAATGGAACCTAATAGCATGTATTGCATAATGCATAAACCCTTTCAGTTTCGCCACCCCAAATTATTTAGTCATTTAAGATCTCGTATCTTCAAACTTCCACCCCACAGAAAAGGTCGCAAGAAGTCTGATGAGCAGACCTCTGACCTTTATGAGAATGGGAACCAACCAACTAAAAAACACAAGAACCAAAGTTCATGTATTCATTAGCAAGAAGAAGTGTGAGCCTCCAACCCTATTTTGCATGCATCAGCTGGGTCCCCTACTATTAATCGAATGTGAACTACTTCAATGTTTTCAGTGATTGCTTTTATGCATGTTCCTCACAAATTTTTTCTGTTGGTATCAAAGTTTTCTTGCAAAGTTGCCAGCAGTTTACTTACAAACATCTGTTGCTTTTCTTTTATTTTTAATGTCTGTTTGTGTTTACTACAGCTTTTCTGACATGAATTTGTATTTTTTCATATATTCGTTGTTTGAGACACATATCATTCTCGCTGATAAATACACTTCACCTCTCTCCTCTACTCCCTCTCCTCTCTCTTCTCTCTCCTCTCTTCCTCTCTCTCCTCCCGTCCTCTCCCCCTCCCTTCTCCGCCGCGCCCCCGCTCCCCTTTCGCCTCTTCCATCTCTCTTCTTCGCTCTCACCACACACCTCCTTCCACAATGCAATAGCAATTTTGTGAGTGTTCTCTTTCTCACCTCCCCCCCCCCCCAACTCCTTTCTGGCTCTCCCCCTCCCCTGCCTGCTCCCTTCTTCATTCTCCTGCATCCCCTCCCCCCCTCCAACTACATTTCCTCCCTCTGCTCGACCTCCCTCTTTCTCCTCCCCCCCCCACCCACCCCTATGTTGTCGCCATCGCAAAGCAACGGTTGATTGCTATTTAAAATAACAGAACATTTCCAAATGATTTTTTTGAAAAAATAAGTTACATTAAACAAAAACCCCCCCCCCCCAAAAGTAATTATTTTAACAGTTCAATATCAGGGATTTTCCGCGGCTCATACAATGATATTTTGCAATTAAGGAAAGTCACAATAACCCTTCTATTACTTCCAAGTTAACTCTTGGATACATGATTATGATGCGTTGTATTAATACTCACAAGCAGTCAAAGCCACGTAGCTTTACTCATGTTCAGAAAATAAACCAGCAATTGGCCAAAAAGGAAAAAGAAAAAAGAAAGAAAGAAGAAAAAGAAAAAAGAAATATCTGCAAACCAAAGCGATTTATTTGGATGCAAGGTTCCAGTTTCTCGCATGTTTCTCGTTTCTTGTTGCCCTTTCTACACTGCCACACAACAGCGGTAACGACATCACATTTTCACTTGTGCAGATTGGGAATCATTATGTGCACAATATTAACAAGTTAAAAAGAGAGCAGTGAAAGCCCTTTTTCATCCATCGTTTTGGGCAACATTTAAGGACCAGTAATCTGTTTACTTGAGCTATATGGAAACATATATATAATATATAAATATATATAGATATATAATTAATATAACTGACATGAATCGTAAATCATGCATCCATATAAGATAGATATATATAAATATATATATATATTATTATATATATATATATAATATATATAATATCCAGTAGTTACTATTTATAAATATATTATCATATATATATATATTGTTATACGTATATGTAAATTGCATATATATAATATTTCTTCTTCTTCTTCGCTCTCCCGTAGGTCGCACAGCGGATCATCCCGTAATCCCCCGCCCATAGTGAATTTTGTTTCACCGCATTGTTTACGCGGTTCGCCTTCCTGACGCAACCCTGGTCGCCCTTACACAGGGATATGGTACACCTAATTTAACCGGTATCACCGGCCCGGATAATTTGATCATTCGCCGATGCCTCGGAGATGGACAGGCTCGATCAACCCCTGTATTTAATGCTAGGCGCCGACGGCTTGAACCTCTAGACCACCCTTGTGATCCCCCATAGCTTCGCGCTGCGCTAACCCACTGCGCCAACACTCAGGCTATGATATATAGTACTTAATATATATATAGTAATATAAAAAAGATAACCATTATCATCATATTGGAATATTTGCATATATGTACGGTTGTGACTGCTCCAATTCCGGTTTGGCCAAAGCTGTTGAAAAATACCGTTGCTTCTGCTGTCTCGATTTACATTCTTAAGCCTATAACCTTGAGATGGCAGAAAAAAGCACCAATCTGCAACACGATTATATCCTTCCACTATCTTCCCACCTTGCCTCCCTTAAATGTTAATAAACCCTTTTGAATCCTTACCAGTACCCTCCATTGTGCGACTTCTGGGCACGCACTCAGGCACCCCCTTGCTTCTCTTCTGAGCACAATACTGAGTGCACTTCGATACATGGTATACCGAGCGGTATCAGGCAAAGGTTGTTCCTGTTTAATTAGGCAACTAACCAATCATCTGCTAATCGCTGCCCTAAAGACAGTGTTCTAGAATTATCGCTTATCTAATCCGCAGTAACCTTCTCTTGGATTGGTGTTTTTTTTTTTTTTATATTCATTCTTAAATTTTTGAAAGCCTTGTGACTATCAAGCGGGACAGCTGTAAAAACCTACATTGACGGCAGGAAAATGAGAAAACATAAATCTCTTTAGTATAAGACAACAAACCTACCATGGGTTGACACACACGCCTCCCTGGTCAAGGAGCCGATACCATCAAATATGTGGGGTTACATATAAATAAATCGCACATTTTTGTGTTTTGAGCCTATTTACTCCAAGTGAGAGCACAGACAATTTGGTCCTTTGTCAAAGTTGAAAAATTATTCATGACAGCATAGCGAGAAAAACCATAATCAGTGACGGTCCCAGAAGTTACGCAGCGAAACCTCAGAAAAAAATGTTGCGAGGCCGTTCAAAGCCGGGTTTGTCTTTTGCGAGCACTGCGGAAACAGACAGTACGGAACAGACAGGTGGTAGAAGAGATTGTACCATTCGATTATCTCTGCCACACTAAGCCTCTTGACGATTAAGAACGTGACCAACACTACGGGACCCCACAAATAAGTGGGGCTTAGTCTACAAACCTGGCTGTCTCCATTCTTTGCCAAGATATGAAATGAAAGAGATCCCCATCAGGCAGATCATTCACTGGAATGTAATTGGAACGAAGACAGATGGACGTAAATCTTCAAATAGTGTGCCCACCAGTTGAGTCCAGCTAAGAGCCCACATGTGTTACCACAAACCGAAAGTATACGAAGAGTCACCTAGAAGTGTTGTTTTTTTCAAAGGGAGGCTGTTGGTCCACTTTCGGCAGATGATACCAATATGGTCAAAGCATCCCCTCCCAGCTTCATGCATGATAGTAGACTGGATAATGGGATCCTCTGAATTAATCCCATATAAGACACCCGCTCTCCCCCCCCTACCCCCCCCCACACCCCCCCCCCCCCCCCCCCCCCCCCTCTTACGCCCCACCCCCCCCCCCCCACCCCCCCCCCCCCCCCCTCCCATCCCCCCCCCCCCCCCCCCCCCTCCCTCCCCCTCCCCCGCCCCCCCCCCGCGCACCTCCCCCCGCCCCCACCCACTATTCATAGTGTCCTTCTAGAGAGGAATGTCCTGTGATGTGGCCCATGCTGGCACTCACTGCTGGGCAATTTAAATAAGTCACAGAATGATGAATAATTAGAATGGAACAGCAGTGTTGAGACAGCACATGTGCGTGTTGCACCAGACAAGTTGAATGTCTCAGACCCTTTTCATTCCTCCCTTCAGCCACGATTCATGGGTTGTTTTCTCTCAATGCTGTTCATGAATTTTTCAACTTTGCACAAAGGCAAAAAAATGTCTTGCCTCTCCACAAAATTGCGATTTATACTCCGATATTCTGTACGTCTGCCCAGGTTGTGTTCCACCAATTAGCTTTGGTAAAGACTTTTCCAATTGCCCCCCCTAAACATCCAAGAAACGGTTGAACGATAACACCTGTCTGGCAAAGCGATAGCATGATTGTAATGAACACACCTCCGTGACCAGTCGGAGGATGATTGCAAGAAAGCTAAGGGTAGTTGCTGTGCGTGCACACAGGAAGGTCATGGATGGAGCTGGTAAACAAGAGGCTTTATAGACATTAAAGGGAGGGAAGAAAGTGTTGAGAGATATACGGCTTGCCTAACGACATCAACTTTCACGTTTTGCACCGAGAAACGTATTTATTATATATATGCATATAATACTATGTATATAATATATTAATAGATATAATTATATATATATAGCCTTGTTGGCCGCAGTGTAGCACGACTTGGGATCCAAAAGGTCCTAGTTCAAGCCCCGTCGGGCCACTGAAATTAATACACCCAGGGGCCGGTGACTCAGCCTGTCATCCTTCCGATGGTCGCAATGAAAAGTACCAATACGGGCCGGTGTATACCCGGTTTTAAAATGGTTACCATATCCCTGTTCGTAAAGAGGCGAACAGGTTGCTCAGAAGGCATCCGCGTGAAAACATGTGCCAATCACTATGCGATTCATTACGGATACCGTGTGGCGACCCCTAACGAGCAGCGAAAGAAGAAGAAGAAGATAGATATATTATATGCAGATATTTACATATACGTAGAACCATATATATTATATATATATATATATAATATATATATATAAGATATATAGTATATATAAATAATTATATATATATATATTATAATATATATATATATTTATACTATATATCTGCATGCATGATTTACGATTATTACAGTATATATATATAATATATATTATTATATATATATATATTAATATATGATTCATATCACTCAAGTAACAGATTCTGTCCTCTAAATGTTGCCAAAACGATGATGAAAAGACTTTTTCACTGCGCTCTTTTACTTGTTAATTGTCCACATTAAATGAATTCCCAAATCTGCACACAAGGAAATTTATAGATGTCTTACCTGTGCAGTTTATAAAGGACCAGAAACAGAAAACAAGCGAGAAAAAACGTGCGAACTTGCACTTCCAAAATAGCTCTTGTTGCAGATATTTTCTGGCTTGGCTATTACTCAACAATGAAGCACGTGGCTTTGACCTGCTTTGTGAGTATTAAACACATCATAAATCGATTATTCCAAGAGTTACATTGGAAGTAAAAAGTTATTTTACTTCCTAATTGCAAATATCATTGTCATGAGCCAGCGAAAATCCCTGATATTTAAACTGTGAAATATACTTTGGTGATGGAATGAATGATTTTTCAGAAAAAAATCACTTTGGAACATGTTTACTAGGTTTATATAAATAGCAAAACAACCCGTTGCTTTGCTGATGCGACACAATAGGTGGGTGGGGAGGAGAAGAGGATGTCGAAGAGAGGAGGAAAGGTGGTAGGGGGGAGGGATGCAGAGAGAATGAGAAGGGGAGCTAGGAAGGGGGAGGGAGAGCAAGAAGGAGGGGGGGGGAGGAGAGAGAACACCTCACCAACATTGCTATTCATTGTGGAAGGAGTGTGTGTAGAGCGAGAAAGAGGAGTGAGGAGAGCGAGAAAACGAAGGAAGCAGAGACAGAGACGATGGGAGACGAGAGAGCGATGAGACGAGACGAGCGATAGAGACGAGATGAGACGAAACGAAGAGAGAGAGAGAGAGAGAGAGAGAAGAGAGGAGAGAGAGAGGAGAGAAGGAGAGTGAACTGGTTTTATCAAGGAGAATGATATGTGTCCCTTCAACAACGAATATGAAAAATAACAAATCTCATGTCAGAACACTGTAACACCAATTACACAACAGAGTTTGTAAAGTAAACTGCTGGCACATTTGCAAAAACTTTGAATTCCAATTCCAGAAAATGTGAGAAATGACTAAAAGCATCACTGAAAACATTTGAAGTCCGTTTCACATTCGACTTATAGTAGGGACCCAGACTGCCATAGCATGCAAAATAAGGTTGGAGGTCACACTTCTTCCTATACATGTTTCTATGGTTTTTAGGTAGTGATTCCATTCCTCATTAAGTTTCAGAGGTCTGCGCACAGCACTCTTGCGAACAATTTCCTGGTGGAAGTTTGAAGATACGAGATCACCCTAAATGAGCTAAATAATTAGGTAGCGGAACACTGAAATGAGATTTTTATGCATTTATTAAGTTGCAATACAGGCAATTAGGTATCATTGAAAGAGATATGTCAAGCTAAATTTGATTTTTTTGTATTTTGCATACGTCATCAATGATGTCACAAGAGGCCAAAAGGTCACGTATTTTTGCCAGAAGTCAATATGGAAACGGATTATAATATGTAGTTTTTCTAGCCCAAAAACAAAAGAGAGTGAAAAACACAAACACCATATTAAGATACATTACATAAGTTTTTGGTATAGAAAATTACATTAATACAAATATTGGTCATATTACTCATTGACAAAAGTGCAAATCAGCAAAAATGTCAAAAAGGGGGGATTTATGAAATAGCGAGGAACGCATTTTTTACAGTAACATCTTTTATTAACATCAAATTTACAATAAGCTGTATGCATTAATATACGATTAACCCTTTCATGGCTAAAAATTAAACCCTTTTTATTGTTGGGTAATGGTTCAGCTGTGTGTTATTTAATTCAGTCGTCAAACTTCACATTCAATTCAATTTCTTGGTTCTATTGGGAACCAATGACCAAATTCAGTGACACTGATCCATCTGCTCATCATAGAGTTCTGATTGAAAATATTCATATCAAATAGTCCCATCCTCGAGCTAGATCGCAAGTCTGTGGATCTCCACATCACTGCAGGCAGTGGCATTTCAAGCCGGCCATGCTAAATAAAAGCGCTTTTGGCATTACCTTTCTTGCAGTTACAATGGCTTTGAAATTCCAGGTTTGAGGTTACTGTCATCGTTTGCAGCAGGCAGCGATTCTTTTTGGACCTCCCAATTTACAGCGTCAGGAAGTCTGGTCTGCTGCTGATGCACGTTTGCAATTGTGTTTGGTGGATGAACACTTTGGCAGGACAAAGATGATAATTCATCAGTGCGAGTGGACTTTTCCACCAGCAGTCTTCGAGGCTCCAGAAAATGCATATATGCATTCTCACAAGAGGTGAGCTCGCAACATTGATAGTAATCTTTTCCAGACATCTTGTTACCAGTGCTGCAAGCACAACCGCCTTCAATGAAAAGCTTCTATCCAGTTCCTGTCATCAGTTTGCAATTGCCCCTTGAGAAATTCATTGCAATTGAAAATCACCATTCGAAAATAAGGTGTCGAATGGATGTGTCTTCTGTAACCAGAACAATTTCATAGTGGCTTGATCGCACGTCAAGACACAGAATCGTGGCCCAGATCTTTGGAACAGTCAACAATAATCTACTGACTCTTGAACAACTCAGGGTTGGTGGGAAAGAGGAAGAAATGGACATACAATCACAGTAGCCTTTTCACATTATTTCAATTGCATTTTTTGAATTTTCCAGATACTATGCATTCATGTCTGAGATCTAAGAAAATCAGTGAAACCTGTCATACATAGTTTGAACAGAATATAGTCTCTCCATTTTTAAATCAGTTGTGTCATCTGATATTTGAGGTCCAGCAAAACGAACTTTTCTGTCGATCAGGAAGTATCCACTTCTTCTAGGTTGACATGTCCGTGTCTTCAAGGTCACTGAACGGGATTTTTTTGTACGAATGACTTAGTGCTTATTGGTTTTCTCTGGTGGCGTTCATTGGATATTGATAGATTTATATGTGTGTTCCATGAGTCGTTGTTCCATCAACGGTGGTTCTCATGAAATTCAGATTATCAATGGCAAAACTGGGTGAAAATAATATTTTGCAATGTTTCCAGGAAAAATAGCCTTGCTTTTATCTAACATAGCTTCATTTGCCATGGTTGATATTATCTCTGCGATCGTTATAACTGATGCAAGTACCAAAATCTATTAAGTAGGTTACCGTGCCTACTTAGAGTCGCGTATGAGGTGCACCAGCAGGCCAACATGTTTGGAGTGCTATTTTAGCATGCAGCACATATATCCTGAAGGCGCCTGTTCATGCTTTTTCCTCAAGCACAAACACGGTCATCGGACCAAGACCAGCTGTCTGCATCAAGTCAACATCCAAGCAATTGTGGTTGTTCAAGTATTCGGGACACACTTCAGTGCATATTCATATGAGATATCCAGGTTTACTTCATGTGAGCATCCAGTTGCTTCATCTCTTCTTTCTTCACGTGGCTATGATTTAACTTGTTGTGAATGCCTGCAGTAGGAAATGACTCAGAAGTGATGTATGGACTGTTGATGTTCAGTGGCATTTGTCAGTGTCAAGATCCTCCTCAAGTATTTCTGATCTTCCAGCGATCTTTCCAGTTCTAACTTCTGTGAACTTTCCCAAAGCGAACTGAGAACATAAGGATCGATGTACCGACCTGGACAATCATATTGCTCACATAGTGTTCTGAAGTTTTACAAGCGTTATCACTCGATATGAACATTGCATGTTCCACATGCCTTCTCATAGCAACTACTACAAGAATCACGCAATGTGAAACAAAATAAATACAAACAATCACTGAGCAGTTTTGCTCAATAGCAGAAAATAAGCCACTGAAACCCTTCATGGACACTCAGTTCAGTAGTGTTGATATCTGTGGGTTTGTTCATAGAATATTTCAAACACAAACTATGAGACCCAAAGTCATTTGCAATCATGTCCCCACAGCCTACGTCAACAACTGAATCAATGTTTTAGCATTCGTTCATCATTGAGTTCATTCGCTTTTTCCAAATTGATACTGTCGGTTTATACTTTTGCAAACAAAATCCAATTTGCATCCCTTTTTTGTCTCTCACTACCCACACAAAACAGGTCTTTTTGAATCTAACTTTGTGTCAAATTCAATCGAGTAGATGTCAGACGGGTCTTCATCCTATTTTGCAATGGTGTTTCGACCTTAGCGGTTTTTAGTAACCGTTTTTTTGATATTGTATGCAATTCGACACGACTGGAATCTTAGGGAGTTCTTGAGAATATGTCCTTACTGCTACATCATGTGGAGATGCGGAGCAACCGGGTCCATCGATGGATAAGCGTCAGTAATGAGGGATAACCATTCTCTGACATTTTGAGAGTAACGAGTTCTTTTTTGACAAATTAAACAGAATTATAATCTTCCATCACTTGCGATCCTTTCTCACCATCAAATAGCCCCTCCTCCATTGTGTCCTGGATGAACCAAAGTACATATACTGAGATGTGTAATAGTAGTTAAGATCAATATACACTATTGAAAAACTAGTATGAGGCAAAATAAATAAATTTCAGTGCTTAATTCAACAACAATGATCATTGCCTTCACGGGCCACCAACCTCGAGTACAGATCAAATAGATATTTTTACTACCAACATTACTAGTCTGTAAGGATTGCTACACAACGCATGACCTATATAGCTGCTGCCCGCTGCCTGTACATCACTGTAGCTATCTGAATATCCACTCACATGCAGTATGTGTACCTGATTCAGGCTACATTGTTCAGCACCTTTCAAAACTTGTATTTATGACTCGAATTAATTCATTAATTGCTTGTAAAACACTACCTTATGCGTTGATAAATTTCTTCATGCCTTGTATGGGATCTGAAAATGGACCAGAGTTGATTGAAAATGTTCTGAATCAACCAACATGATGCCAAGGAGAGGAACGAGCAATTTACCTCCATTACTAAAGATGCTTGTCTTTAAAAAAATATGGGCCTGTTCAAGGTATTTTTATTGTCAACTACCAATACATGAAGGCTTAGCTGTAACATTATGATTAATAAAGTAGCCTATACTCTTATATTGTGCCTTTCAATGTATTGAGTTTCCAGATTCACTCAGCTCCAGTCAGAAAGAGAGTATGCTTTATTGAAATGTCTGAAACTAGCAAAGGGTAATGAAGAAGGTATATACATTCTGCGTGAAAAACATTCATCGATATTCCATTTGCGACTAGCAAATGCCTTCACAAGCTTCTCAAAATAAAACATAATTGTATTTTTCAGAAAAAGCTGAAATTTGACTTTTTTTGCTTATTTTGCATATTGGACTCGAGGGGTTAATATGAAAACTATAATACTTCTGCAATTTTTCATAATATAAAAAACTTTGGGTATATGTTGGCTTATATTAATAGCATTTGTGGTCCCCAGACTCTCTTCGTTTGGTCACAGCACCA
>JAXMNL010001054.1:15186-25690 GCA_035128595.1 Eptatretus atami
CAAGTTGACACAATGACCCACTACTATAAGACTTTGACTTGGTATGAAGATAACAAAGTGCAGAATTCCATAAAATGTATAGGATAACGTAAATTCAAATTACATCACAGAACAATGCTAATCTACCCTCTATCAACACTTTTGTCTTTGGTCAAGCACAACCGCAAAACAATGACGAAAGAAGAAGAAGGAAAGTTTCGATGGAATGAGCGATTTTTGTACAGGCCCAAGCGAGTATGAAGAGATTGTCTTATTGTAATCAGGATTGTCAGTGCCAACGAGTTGGAATAATGGGCAAGAAAAAAATTCCAGTATATTCTACAGAATATTAATTGAGCCCTTTTTAAAGAGATAATTCAGCATACTTATACTTTCATTTTGCATTTACAAATGAAGGTAGTAGCTCTGCTTCTTTTGTTTTGCTAATTTGATTATTGTGGCATTTCTACTGTTTGCTTTATGTGTGCTATTCGTTGTCGTGTTGTAAATAAAATGCTTAGTCTGTTGAATTCTTCCCCCCCGGTCGCTGCGTCTTCCTTCGTTGGGTCTCCATCTTGTTTCACGTAAAGGTTCGTCGCGGCCGCCCGAAATTAATCTAACCGTCAAGGCCGGACGATAACACCGCTCGTATCCCGTAGCCGAAGAGCGCTTAAGCGGATCGCTGTTCGAAGTCGGCCTGTGGCGAGGTACAATCCCTCGGTAGCGTTACCCGCGCGGTACTTAGGTATATCGACTTTCGGCGGATTCACCCTATCCGCGCGGGTAGAATGCGGACTGGGTTGTGGTGAGGCCGAAAGGTCCACCCCCGGGATGGGATCCTGGCGTGTAGCCGGGAAGGGGTTTCACGACTGAGATTGATCCGTCCGGTGGGCGCGCTCGCGATTCGAGTCACGTGGCGATCGCACGCCGACGGGCGCGAATTCGGCAACAATATAATAAATATATATAATATATGATATATATATATATATATATATATATATGTATATATAATATATTGGTCGGAATTCGCGCCCGCCGGCGTCCGAACGGCCACGTGACTCGAATGGCGGCCGCCTCGCCCACCGAAACGGGGGACAATTCTGTCGCGACCCTCCGGGAACTTATCGCCCTGGAGCCAGTCACGGGTGGGCCCTTTCGACCTCACCACGATCGTGCCAATCGGCCACCCGCGTGGATAGGGTTGTTCGCCAACTCGAAAACCTACCTAAGTACCCACGCGGATGGTAAACCGAGCGATCGCACCTCGCCGCAGGTCGACTCCGGACACGGCCGCTTAAGCGGCCCGTTCCGTACGATCGGGATAACCGAGCGGTGTATCGTCCGGCCTCGACGGTTCCGATTAATTAATCGGGCGTATTTAAAGCCCACTACGAACCCTTTACGTGGAGAGCAAGATGGAGATTCAAACGAAGGAAAGGACGCGAGCAAAAACGTATGGAAACAATTCAACATAATGCAACATTTATTTCACACCACAGACACAGACACAAAGGCACACATTATACAGCCAAACAGAATCAGAATGCACATATATCCAAGTACAACAAAAGAAACAATGACGCAGAGCATACTACCGAATTACGCGAACACAACGGCAAACATTATACAGTTCTACTTTCAGAACGGGCGCCGCCAACATTTTACTCAAAAGCAAAAGAAAAAGCCACCCTCAAAGACAAGGGCAGACGGGGCCCGTGGGCCAAATGTGCGTACCTGAAGGAGCGGCCAGGCCCGCGAGGACCGGGGGGGGGGGGTCCTACCCGCCGTTCTCGTGACGAGCCGCCAATGTGGCTGCGCGGCCGGTGCCCGACTGCGTGCTCCTAATCGCGGGTTTCGTTGGCACCGCGTTGGAGAGGGGTGGGAAACGGGGCCCCCTTTTTGCACTTTCTCAGCCGGGGGAAAAGGGGGGAAATTCAGTTGATGCCCTGGGGGAAAGGAGAATGGCTGGCTGCTTGGGCTCCCGCGACGAGGATCCACCGCGACCTCGTGCGACCACCATCTTCCCTGCCTCGGACCCGAGCTCCTTGCGCCTCTTCCCCAATTCTCCTCAGCCGACTGCAGAAACCAACTCGATGCCTTCGCACCCGACCTCGACTCCGTTCCCCAACCCGACTTGACTGCCCCAAACCCTCTTGCGCTCTTCTCTGGCCGTGCGCTCGGCGTTTTATAGCGCCGGCAGGAGAACCCATTGCAAATTTCCGGATTCAGGATTGAGCTCGGGGGCGGAAGCCACGCTCGCCCATTGGACGAGGTTAAAGTGGGCGTGAACCTCCCTGCATCTAGAATTTGCATATTTCGGTTCCATACAGACGTTCCTGGAGGCGGGCCAGCCGCCCCGCGCCTCCTAAATTGGACGGATCAGAAGTTGGGCGTTGTAGCGTTCTTATCAAATTTTCCCTCGGAAAAGGCCGCTATTTGCACTCGCGGCTCGGTACCGTGCGTATGCGCTGAACGAGCCCAGGAACAGCCGACGCTCAGTGTTCACAGGTGCTGCGGGGGAATGGGCCGTAGAAGAGAGAGCGTGAGGGTGGCGGAGGGTGTGTGGTGGTGGCCGATGGCCAGTTGCCGTTGGGAATGGCATTGATGCGATGATGTGGAGCGGAGTTGTGACGGTAAAGGTCGTGGCTGGTTGGCGTTGTTGTGGAGTTGGTTCAGTTGGTTGACGATGGCTGGCGTGGTAGTTGCGGTTGCGTTGTTGTGTGATGGCGCGTTGGACGTGGCATGGTTCAAATAAAGATAGAACAAAAACGGCTATCTCAAAGCGTCGCAGCCCGAATGAATCACATTAAATTCCCTTTAGACAACGTTTGGGCTAACTACACTGTACTTAGAGATATCTCACCTACGGGGACCTGCATGGTTGCGTTTGCGAAATTTCCACAGCCGTTTAACACTATATATATATATACACACACACACACAGTGGGGAGAACAAGTATTTGATACACTGCCGATTTTGCAGTTTTCCCACTTACAAAGCACGTAGAGGTCTGTAATTTTTATCATAGTACACTTCAACTGTGAAGACGAATCTAAAAACAAAATCCGAAAAAGTCACATTGTATTTTTGGGAAATTTTTTTTAATTTAAAATTAATTTGCGTTTTATGCATGAAATAAGTATTTGATCACACTACCAACCAGTAAGGGAATTCCGGGCTCCACAGAACCTGTTAGTTTTGTTCTTAGAAGCCCTTCCCATTCTCCACTCATTACCTGATTGACTGCCAAACCTGTTTTACACTTTTGTTATCTGGCATAAAAGGACAGCTGTCCCACACTCAATCAATCATACTCCAACCTCCTCCACAATGGGCAAGACCAGAGAGCTGTCTAAGGACATCAGGGACCAAAATTGTAGACTTGCACAAGCTGGGATGGGCTACAGGACAATAGGCAAGCAGCTTTGCGTGAGAAGCAACAACTGTTGGCGCAATTATTAGAAAATGGGAAGAAATGTTCAATAACAGTCAACTTCCCTCGGTCTTGGGCTCCATGCAAGATCTCACCTCTGGAGCCTCAATGAATCATGAGAAGTGAGGGATTAGCCCAGAAACTACATGGCAGACCTGGTCAATGACCTGAAGAGAGCTGGGACCACAGTATCAAAGAAAACCCATAAGTAACACACTACGCAGTCATTGATTAAAATCCTGCAGCGCAGCCAGGTCGCCCTCTCAAGCCAGCGCATGTCCAGGCCCGTCTGAAGTTTGCAATGACCATCTGGATGATCCAGAGGAGGAATGGAGAAGTTTATGTGCGTCTGATGAGGACCAAAATAGTGCTTTTTGGTTTAACTCCACTCGCTGTTGTTGGAGGAAGTAAGAAGGATGAGTACAAACCCCGAAGAAACACCATCCAACCATGAAGCATGGGAGTGGAAACATCATCTTGGGGGATGCTTTTCTGCAAAGGGGACAGGACGACTGCACCGTATTGAGTGGGAGGATGGAATGGGGCCATGCTATCGCGCAGACTTGGCCAACAACCTCCTTCCCTCAAAAGAGCATTGAAGATTGGGGCGTGCGCTGGTCTTCCAGCATGACAACGGACCGAAACACCACAGCCAGGGAAACTAAGGAGTGCTCCGTAAAGAAAGCATCTCAAGGTCCTGAGTTGGCCTCGCCAAGGCTCCAGACGCGAACCCATTAGAAAATATTTTGGAGGAGCTTGAAAGTCTGTGTTGCCCAGTGGACAGCCCCGAAACCTGAAGATCTGGAAAAGATCTGTATGGAGGAGTGGGCCAAAATCCCTGCTCTAGTCTGTGCAAATTGGTTAAGAAACTACAGGAAACGTCTGATCTCCTTAATTTGCAAACAAAGGTTTCTGCTACCAAATATTAAGTTCTGTTTTTCTGATGCATCAAATACTTATTTCATGCATAAAAACGCAAATTAATTATTTTAAAAATCATCAATGTGATTTTCAGGATTTTTGTTTTAGATTCCGTCTTTCACAGTGAAGTGTACCTATGATAAAAAATTACAGACCTCTCGGTGGCTTTGTAAGTGGGAAAAACCTGCAAAATCGGCAGTGTATCAAATACTTGTTCTTCCCCCACTGTATTATATATATATATAATATATATATATATATATATATATATATATATATTATATATATCCCAGTAGTTTTTACTCAGTATTTTTTTTGGTTTTTAAATGTAATCCAAATCTTTCATTACCTTGCAGCCGTGACGTATTTACTCTTTTCTTTTTTTGAAAAAGAAAGGAAAACGGATCGTGTCATCAACTGTTTTTGAATAAGCGATCCGATGCCTCTTCCTCGACTGCCATAAAAAAAAGTAATGGAATGTGCATATATTTTATTGAATAAAGAAAAAAAAAATTCCAAAATACTTACAATTACAAATCCTCTCGTCGATGTCCCCACGTGGATTTTCCTTTTCACTGGTAACCTCCATAATAACAACATATAAACTCATCATTTTACTGTGAAATGAGGAAAAACAATGCCCACAATCGCTAAACGCGCCGGCCCTGCATCTCTTGTCCTTCATGAGTAACAATATAAAGATTCAAATAAATGATGTTTTTAAAATTATTGACTTACTTCTCAGGCCCAAAAACTGCGGTCATGTGTCCTTCACTTCTGCAAATGAATGAGCGCGAAGAAATAAAAATGTTACCAAATTTCCGTTATTTAAATAGTATATAACCCCCAATTCATACACTTCGCCACCCACTTGGGGGGGGAGGGGGGGGGGCCGAACAGCAAAACACACCTTTTTCTGTTGAAAGTATTCAGAGGAATCTGGTGATGTCCCTCAGACGTCGATGTTCGTCCACCCCACTTGAGGGTCCTGGACCTTTCAAAATTACAAGGTTTTGTCATAAATATTACATCAAATAGTGTTTAAAAAAGATGTTCAATGCGTTCTTTGAAAATGTGATGTTCAAAAAGGGATGGGTGAGTGTGGGAGATAAAAAAAATAACCACATGTGTACATCATTACACATTTGTTACAACGTGCTATTAACCAGGTATAGACAGCCCACCCAGCATTCAGACATTGCCATTGCGGCCGGTACACGGATCATGCGTTGATCCTTTTGCATGAACGTGGCTTTCCCTAAGCCACATCAATCACAGTCACGTGATGATGTTTCTCACACCCATCCCATAATAAAAATCGATTTCAAGAGAGGATTGAATGAAAACTCAATACAGCACAGCGTTTGTGGAAATGACAGTTGTACCAATTATCATAATGTACACGATCGACATTACCCAATACTTACCACTGCTCACAAGTTCCCACGCGACCCAACCTGTCGTTTCAATCAGCCCTATGACAAACAGGAAAAGGTATATTTGTTATAACAAACACATCATGTAAAGTGTTAATTATATTACAAGAACATGTATTAATTTTCTTTAACCAAAAAAACAAAACAAAATGGCAACAGCACACATGACACAAAACTCACTCCCTGATTTCCTATTTCATTATTCAAAGTGTGCGTTACAGCATGATAAAAATTCAACATTGATCGTCCTCACTATTTACATCAATGAAACCATCAGGTGGTATTTGTAAGCTTTCAATCATTACTGGTACCTGCAGCCTCTGCTGCTGCTCCTTTCAAACCCTCCCAGGACCGCTGCTGCTGCCTGATGCTCACATTCCTCCTTCCTCAAGGCACATTCCATGCGTCTCCTCTCCTCAGGCACATCAGGATACGCCTTCCGCCTCAGGTACATCCCATACTGCCTCCTCCTCCTCAGGCGCATCCAGATACGCCTCCTCCTCTAGGCACATCCGATACGCCTCCTCCTCAGGCACATCCTGCCATCATCACTGCCATCAAGTTCCCGCTGCCATCATTTTAAAGTACCAAAGTTCAAAACTCATCCATCCATGTTCTCAATACATGCCCCATTTGGCTGCCTGAAATTTGGCCGACATTGGCGACAACAATTTGGGTTCCATACGTTTGGAAACCCCCAAAGGGTGTTGTGACTGTTTGAAGCCATCGCACAGAAGGTTGGCCCTTCACACCTGCTTAAAACTTCTGGAAAATATGAACGTTCAGTGGATGGCAAGGGTTGGAGAAATTAACCACAGTGAAGGTCTACCCTCGGCCCGGGAAAAGCGACACATTGCCATTCCCAATTCCATTACCCTTGCCGAAAACACAAACCTAACAAACACCCCGCATCCACCTCGGATCCCACTTAGATCTTATCCCTGTGGATTGAAAGTTCACCAGGAATCCTAAAATTGGATATGATCTTTTAACCAGGTCTCTTGGACACATATGATGTCCGTTTAACAGTGAGAATCACTTCAGAATTGAATAAACTCCGGTCCATGGGCGTGCTCGACGTTTTGCATTCCATTGGATACTTTCAGGGACCTGATGGGGAGGCGACTTGGACGGCCTTTCGGGGACGACCCACCCCTCCTTGTGCCCGCAGTTGATAATCTGATTCGAGGTGAATCCCTCCCCACCTTCAAGTGTTTTGAAAGCTGCTGTGGAAACACAACGGATTTTATCAGTTCTGCTTGTAACTGGGTTGTGCACGTTTGTGGCATTCGGAAATAAAAGTGATTAAAGCCAATTCGATATGTTCAACGGTCCGCATCGGTTGAGCCCCTTTCTGTCTGCACTCAATGTAACGGTAAGGAACAAGAAGGAACCCGAATGAAGTAAAGAGGCAAAGATGAGTGATCAGGAGGAACCTGGCTAGGATTCGGGTTTTTAGCCGCTTCTCTACAACCCTCAAACCCATTCCAGGCGCAGCCAAGTGAGCCTCACAGGAAAAATGGGTTTTTGCAAGAAATTTCCTTCTCCTTGGAGAGATAGATAATGAAGAGAGAATATTTGAGATGAAAGAGAAGAAAAGCAAGAATGAGAATGAACAGAGAATTATAAATAAATAAATTAAAAATATAATAAAAACAAACACGTCGGACAACAAACTTCGCATCCCAACACCTCGTGCTCGGGTTGAGATTTCCCCACTTTTGTGAAAGATCATGACCTGTCTTGGTTCATTGATTGATCCAGAAATAGAAAGATACCGAACAAGAGAAACACAGCTTGATCCAGAGGAACCACTTCATACTTGGACAACTCCTGCTTCCATCCAAAGAATCATTGATAAATCACAATAATCCATGATAGATTTCAAAAACATTTTAATAAACAAAACAAAGATGCAAAGAACAAAACAAAAAAAGAGGACATCAGAGACTGCAGACCCTCGCCAGGAATTATTTTGTGTGGTGGTGTTTACTTGTGTGTTTATGTAATTAAGAAGAGAAATTAATTGAACTTGTCACTCTCTAACTGCTGGCTAGTATGACAGGGTTACAAGCGTCTGTCCCGCGTTGATCGGACACCTTGACTTAAAATCATTTAAATTCAAAATCAAATGGAAGACCAAATCGGTGCAGTCATTCATTGGAGTCTCAGAAGGGACCCGAACAAGCAAAAAGCAAGATGAACTCATCTTTCTGATTACTTTGCATGAAAATTCCAGCATTTTTCCTTTCGATTTTGCCTCCATTCCAGTTTCAGGTACTCCAACGCAGCCTAGTAAACAACCTGAGTCCAGCCGGGACGTGCAGAACCGAAAAGCCCTGGAGTTTCTTATGGAAATGCTGCCTGAACAAGAATGATTACATGTTGAGGTTGCAAGTGTGCAGGGTCCAACCCTCATGCTCCTCAATGCCACTTGTTTACTCCTTGAGCTTTGATGACTCACAGAATGTGACCAAGATGCTAGCTGCTCCATTTTGCAAGCTTTGGCATCGAGTGTTAAACAGATCTCACAATCACCTGTAAGATTCCTTCCTCCTCCTCCTACTCAACAGCTCCCAGAGCGTGGAGAGCGGATGATGCATTCAGTCGCTTGCTTACCGCTGGCTTGTTTGCCCTGCAACCCTGGCTTTGCCAAGGTGATCGCCATAAACTCACAGATAACATTGAGGAAGAGGGAATGCCACAGACGAAAGCATGCTTGCAGTTGAAAGAACCGGTCTTCTGAGGGTCTTGTGTTCGCAGACATGATGGATGACGAGGTTTGTGGCCAGCAGCAGTGGCTGCGTCCTTTCGCTACCTGGGAGAAGCTAAGCCCACGGGTTGTGAGGTTGCAGGCAAAAAGCAATACCCTTGGATCGCCTGTTTACGAGACTCTCGTTGGATTACATGTTATTGATTTGAAGCCTCTTGCACACAGACAGACAGCAGTCCCCTCAGCTAGTTTTTCTTTAAGTATATGTGTTATAGTTAGAATCCATCCCTGCTGTCTCCACGGGAATTTCCATATGTGCCGCTGCGAGATTATTTTGTAGGTTGGTTTTTTTTTTATATTCCCCAACCAAAACCTCACGCACCGACTCTATTGGCCCACGTGTTTTGGTTTTGAAGGCGTGGGCGAGCCTCCCATCGCCTCAGATCAAGCTCCGCTCCGAAGAAGGGCATGTGAGCGTTTTTCCTCCAGCCAATGGAAGCCAGAAAAAACCAGTACTCGCTTAGGCAGTTACATATGCAAAATAGAAACAACTACAGAGCCTCTTCGGGGGGCGGGCCACCGAGGAGCCTCGACACACCCCCGACACGCCCCCGTTCCAATGAGGAAGGCGAGTTACCTCAGGACGACCCTCCCACCTCACGGTGAGAATGAATAATAGTGGGCGGCGATTCGGGCTGGCAAGAAGGAAGAAGCCTTCGTCACCTTGTTTTCGCCCTCGCTTTGCCTGCTGGCTTCTCGTCTTGCTCGCAAGTGCTACGTCTCGTCCGCGTCCGTTCTCGTTGCTGGCTGGCGTCCATTGCATCATTCCCGGTCCCTGTGTGCGTTGGTGCGGCGACAAAGGTGTGGGTTCGAGTTCCCCCCCCCCCCCACACGAAACAGCTCGTCTCGACCAGACAGCACTGAGGCGACGAAAAAAGGCTGCCCGCCGAACTCTTACCTCAGCTTCGCCTTTTCCCTCCCGAGCTGAAGGTCAAATAAAGGCCAACCGGCCCCATTTCTCTTTTGGGTGTCTGTGTGTGTGTGTGTGTGTGGTGTGTTGTGTGTGTGTGTGTGGTGTGTTGGTGTGTCGTCTGTGCGCCCGTCCTGGAAGTTGAGACTTTTAATTGCCTGTGTTCATTTAAATGTGCATTTCCTTTATTTGGATAACTCTGCTCTGTGTACCCCTCCCGATTGAAAAAAATAAATCCCCTATTAATGGACCAGCTAGTTGGCCTGTCCTTTCTACCAATGACCCAGCACGTGCGGGCTTGAGAAATAGTGAGGCCATTGGCAGCAAGTTGTCATTCGGATCCGGCGCTCGGTCTGGTAACTCCCGTCGGTACGCCCAGACTCCGAGTCGGTACATGCCGACTCGCCG
This sequence comes from Eptatretus atami, assembly GCA_035128595.1. Lineage (NCBI taxonomy): Eukaryota > Metazoa > Chordata > Myxini > Myxiniformes > Myxinidae > Eptatretus > Eptatretus atami. The sequence continues at coordinate 25,051 of JAXMNL010001054.1, forward strand.
TTCGGACAGAGTCGGCCGAGGGTTTGTGGTTTTCCCCGGTAGTTAGACGCGTGAGTACTTAGGTAAATTGGAATAGACAAGTGGACTCTACCTCACGCCGTCAAAATATTGTCGACCACGGTCCTTTAAGTGACCCGTCGACTCCGGAGTTATCCGGGGTGACGACCTTTTAATTTTGGGTGTTCGGTGGGAGAGGGCCCTATTGCTCCATATAGCGGTCGTTCCTCGCCACCGACCCGGGCCCACAACATCACGTCCAAGTATAGATTGCTACATCTGTGATTATGGTCGAGGAGTTTCTGACAAGTTTCTCAAACATTCCTGAAGTGTAAAGTGCTTGTTTAAGGTCTTTCACAATTTTTTGATGACAAATGAGCGAGACTAAAATCATTTACTTTTTCTTGGTGAGAAGCGGTGGAAGCAATTCTTTCTTAAGAAGTATTTAGCATCAATGTGTCTTAAACATTGTTGTTGTTGTTATTGTTTTTTTAACTCTGCAGACATGTGTAGCACCATATCCGGACGTCTTAGAGGACGCAGTGCCGGATTAAGGCATGGGTTTATGGGCCACAGCCAGGGGCCTCCGCCAGCTGAGGGCCTTCCAGAGATGAAGTGAAATTAATTTACTGGGAAAGTTACT
>JAXMNL010001055.1:10711-25414 GCA_035128595.1 Eptatretus atami
CATGTGACCACAGATTTGAGAAAAAGGACCTCACTCCACACAGTCTTGAGAAAAAGGACCTGACTCCACACAGACTTGAGAAAAAGCATGTGACTCCACAGATTTGAGAAAAAGGTCCTCACTCCACACAGTCTTGAGAAAAAGGACGATGTCTTCGATCCAACGTCAACGGTATTCCAACGCAGGTGGTGTGGCAAAGGAGATTGACCATGTCAATCCTCCTCGTTGATGGTCGCGGAGGATGATCCAGAACTGCAGTCGCTACCAGAGTGCTTAGTTCTCCATAATGACACATGCTTGTTGTCGCAATCTGAATGTTGCCGCTTAATCGGGAGATGGTACCATGACAGCCGTAAGGCTGGATTTGCAGCTCCAGGCGATGAGAGGTACGAGAGAGTATGCAAACAGACTGAGTGGGGATTTGGGGTCTGGGTGCTTAGGGGAATCTCCTGAAGAGTTGTGGAGTGCCTTCAAGACCACTGTCCTTGATATAGCCGGTGGATGTTGGAACTCACTGGAGGGCGAAGAAGATTTTGTTTCTCAAGGGACACTGATCCATTGACCAGATTCGCAGGCCAGGCTGAAGGCAGAGCTGAGCTGTGTCAGGGAGCTGAGGCGTAAAACTGTACGTGCACTAAGGGTGGACAAGGAGGCCTATGTGCGAGGAATCTGTGAGGGGGTAGGAGGATCATCTGTGGTCAGGTGATTCTGGTCCCTAGCTTCCAGGGAAGGTTGCGCATTGCGTTCATCCAAGCCCATCCTTCGGTGTGCTGCAGTTAGAGCGGAAGGCGTGGGTTCTTGACAGAGGAGTCCGAAGTAAGGCCCACTGGGCGGTTACTGAGCGGTTGGTACCAGGCGATCCACTAGCTGTCGAGTCGGACGTCAGGGGTGTTACTATCCCTATTGCTGATCCGCTTTCGCTTGTGGAAACCAGACTGGCGGTGAACCGATTGAAATTGGGTGAAGCTCCAGAGATCTGTGGCATCAATGCTGAACTCTCAAAGGCTGGAGGAAATGCTGTAACTCAATGTCGTTGCATGCAGTTTCTGTGCTCTGCCTGGAACACAGACATCATCCTAAACTGACTGGAAGAGGGGCCATGTTGTCCCTCTCTGGAAAGGGAAAGGTGTCAACAGGACTGCAACCAACTACCGAGGGGTGACGCTGTCTCAGTGCTGGGCAAGGACTTTGCCAGAATTCTTCACAAGGTTCGCCACCATCTGCTTGAGCACACAGCCGTCCAGAGACGTCAGGCTTAAACTCCAAAAGGTCAACGATTGACCGTATCCTTGCTTCTTCGGGTCCTGCACCAAACGCAAGACGAGAGTTTCGGCAGGGCTGCTTGCAGCTTATGTTGATCTCTGTAAAGCATTTGATTCAGTGAACGGATGCCCTTGGAGGATTCTCAGTCTTCGTGGGGTGCCACCAAAACTGATCGATCTGAAATGTCTGAACTATACTCTGGTACTGAGAGTGCTGTGAGATGTGTGGTCTACCATCTCTGACTTATTTCCAGTTATTACTGGAGTTATCAGGGGTGTGTTACTGGCCCCCCCACCTTTTCAGCACTTGTATGGATGGATTCGTGGAGGTGTCAGAGAGATCAAGCTGTGAGAGATTGTTTGGAAATGTCAAGATCTCTGACCTTGATTTCGCAGATGATGTGGTCATCTTTGCTGAGACTCTGGATATCCTTTTGAGGGCCCTCGAGGTGCTGAGTGAGGAGTCGGCGCCGCTGGGATTATGGTTTTCCAGGTTCCCAATGAGGGATGAAAGTCCGAGTTCTTCAAGTCCTTGGTGCTTCCAGTCTTGCTCTTCGGATGTGAGACTTGACTCTGATCAGGGATCTGAGACGGCGACTTAATTCCTTTGAACCAGATCTCTTCGGAGAATCCTCAGCTATCGCTGGTCGGACTTTGTGTTCAATGAGCAGTTGCTGAGAGAGTAATCAGATGAGATTTGCTACCTGCTAAGTCCGTGAGCGTCAGCTGCAGCTGTATGTTTCCAGGTGTGGAGGGCCACAATTGGAACATGCATTTGTGCCTTTCCTCTGGTGAAATAATTTGTATTCATTCATTTTCAAAAAAACCCTGCAGCATTGCAACGTCTTTGTGAGCAACTGTGTTTGGAAAGGTTGTCGTGTGGAGACCACCAGAATGACAACTTACTTGGTCTTCATTTTACTTGGCAGGCTTTCTTGGCCGAGTCATTCGCTGCAAATCCTACCTGTAATATAAAAACAGCAAAAACAACAACAGCTTTTCTTTTACCCCATCAATTCCCTGCAGCTAAAGTCTTTTTCAATTTTAACAAAACCCAGCAGACCCCGAACAGGAGGAAACACCAAATAAACATGTTACACAATCAAACAAATCAAAAGTGTTGTCACATGTTTACCTCCCCATCGAAGGTGGATGGAGGTTACAAAATCTGACATTCAGGTGTTCCAAAAGACCTGGACAAATTTGGTTGTTAATGTATTTTTAGTACACAAATGATACAAACGATACCTCTTTTGTTTTATATGAGCAGAAACTCTCAAAAGTTTACTTTTCTTTCAGTTCTGGTGTAATGTAAAATAAAATGGTGACCTCCAGAGGAGAGAGCTCAGTGTGCGATGGTTCACCGAACACGCAAGTTCAAGCGTAATTTCCATGCAAGGTATGGAAGACTGGTATCAAGTCGGTATCGCAGTACTGGTATCGCAGACTGGTATCAGAGTAGTGGTGCAGGAGGTTTTAAAGAGACTGGAAGTTGTCAGAAACAGAAAAGTACCGGTCGACCAAGCACAAGTGCCGCAGACGTTGAACGAGTCCGTAAATTATTTCAACAAAGTCCCCAAAAAATCAATCCGACACATCCCAGAGGACTGGGACGACCAACCAACATGTGCAACAGATTTTGCAGAAAAGACATGAACTTTATGCCTATAAGGTGCAGATGCTGCAAGAACTCAACCAAATGATGGACCCAAACGCAAGACGTTTGGCTTGGAAATGTTCAGTCACTCGAGGATGATGAAGATTACCATATTTTCCAGTGATAAACCGCACTTTTTTATCGGCAAAAAAAGGGTAAAAGTTGGGAGCGTGCTAATAGATCTGTACCAATCGTGAGCCAATCTGTAAGATTGGCAAAATAGCCAATCTGTAGTTGTGAAGATTTGTTTTTGCAAAATAAATCTTCTGATAATGTATGTAGTCAAGACTCTCTTCCAGTTGGTAATCCCACCTTTTCCAGCTCATGTGTGACGTTCGACGCATTTAGGGCAATTATTGCTTCAAGAGCTCCAAACGTAAAGTTTATCGCCGTCTCCGATAGCAGCAGACTTGAGAAGTGGGCTGCCATTGTTTGAAACGATGCACAGGTATGTCTCTCGTCGATCATGCAAGCACACGCACACACACCACATCGTTGTTGAATTCGTATTTGGGAATAGATGGAAAACACCTTTACACCTGCTTCTGGCATGCAAAATGAAAACACCTCACTTTTTTGAAAAGGTACAAAGATGCCCACAAGAGTACTTTTTACCACCACCTTACTCAGCAGATGCACAACCAGACTTGACACGACTTCAGACAGACACAGTTTCGAACTTTGGGGAGTGATGTAAACCACTAGTGGTGGTGGTGGAAGGGTTTGAGTGTCTGCTCTGAGTCTGGAAGGTTGGTGGTTCACACCCCCAGGCGAGTCATACCAAAGACCTGAAAATGGTAATGTGCTGCTTTCTTTCTTGACACTCAGCATTTAAAATGAGAGAGCATTGATAAACAACCATAAGTTGAAAATATGGCAGACTTTGATGGCCAAATGACAAATGACCCCCATGAAATGCTAACCTACGGGAATGTCTGTGCTCTACCAATCTAAATACCAAGTGCCAAGGAAGGAGGCAACACTACCATTTTAAAATGTTGGTGTTGTAAGTCAGCCGGGTGAGATTCGCCGACCTATCATACTCATCGTCGAGGCTCTCACCAACAATGACACCGATCTGAATACCATTATGCCATCATGATTGTAGGAAGCACTGAATATCCTGACATTACTACTGTGTTGAAATTTTTGAAAAAGCTAAAAGGAGGAGCCGATAAGACAAAGACATCCCATGTGCAGAATGATCAAATTATTTAACTCGAACCTCCAGTTTTAAGTCAGCAAAGTGATTTGGTTTTAAATATTTAAAAACATTAATAAAAACATTATAATAATTCCATACCATTTGTCATGTTACATTTAATATTACTTCCCAGAAACAATATTTTTAAAACTACTCCGAACAAATATTCCGTCATCATCTCATCATGTCATGCCTTATTGGCAGCACCAATGCTCGATCACCAGGCATTACCAGGTTGGGTCGTCACTACCGACTCAAGAAAAAAAGGGAGGGATTTGGAATTTTGCAAGGTTCCAGTGATACCTCACCTACTCTTCAGGAAGGACACCATGGGATCTTTATCGTCCACCAACTAATGCTGGTAAGCATGACCACCCATTGTCATGTCCATCCGAGGGACGACACTACTCAATGATGAATCACCCTGCCTGTGAAACATTGGGACCACAGTTATAGCTGGTTGGGATTCAAACCCAGGCTAGGCAGCTTCGAGACAAGTGTGTGTACCTCTAGAGTCTAGACCATCCCCCAGATATGCGATTAACCTCCAGAATTACCAACCTGACCCCAATATATGAACCATAATCTCAACAAACCCCACCCTCCACTTTACCACCATCCCCAACCAAGTTACCTTGAAGCTTCACTCCAAATCTAAACAAGAAAACATTTGATCAGCAATTATTTTTTTATATGTTAACTCACACTTTGAAGACATTTTATGTCATTTCTTTAAAATGTGACAAATAATTTTCAGCCCAGCATTCATCATGATTAACTTATTGATGAGGAACAAGGCAAAAGCAAGTGGCTCCAAATCATAATTACATTGCTGCTTGAATGTAAAACCTCTTCATATACCTTTCTTCTCTTTAAACAGCAGTAGATACTTCTGACACCACACACACTCAAACCCCCATAATAAAATTTGTGCGTCAATATTTGTGTGTAATATTTATTGATTCTGCAGTCGTAGATTCATTGTGATTCATCTGTCTGTGTGTTTTCGTCTGTTTGTCGAGGGAATAACTGCATGGCGTGGGCAGCTAGAACCACGTGATTGGCATGAAGCTTCATATTGTGAATGTCATGGATGAGGTCAACTTTGAGCTAACAAGAAAATATAGTATTGAAAATTAGAGCACAGGACTATATTTACTCATACTGTGGCCCAACGTGACCGTTTATGTAAACACCATCTTCAGCTCTTATTGCACAAGAGAAAACAACGCTGTGAGTCCTGTGCGTTGAATGTGTTCTTTCATGAAAAAGTTCCAAAAGAAAAAAAAAAAATTCGCAGTCCCTCGCCCAAGGACTTGTTTGTGTGGTGTTTTTGTGTATGGTGGTTTACATAATTAATAAGAGACATAATTAGAACTGTCACTTAATAACTGCTGGCAGTGATGACCGGGTACAAAGACATCCAGCTTATGAATCGGACGCCTGACCCTGACCCACGACGTTTTTTTATTATTATGCAAATAATTCAGAATGGGATTAAAATAAATGAATTCAAATAAAATGGAAGACCAAACATAGGTACATTCCTCCATTGGAGTCATCAGAAGGACCCGAACAAGGAAAAAGCAAAGATGAAGTAACAGGCGGAACCTGGGCAGGATTCACATTTCAGCTGCGTTCTGCATATGCGATTATGACGTCATAACGAAGGCACCAATGAAGTCATAAAAAAAAAAAACATCTCCTTATTCCCCATGAGGATTTCTTGCCGCGTGCCAAGTTAAATTTTGTCTTGGTGCAGTTTCAGAGACACAGAGGCCCAAAGTTTTTTCCGTTTTTCCCAACAAATGGCTCCACACAAGTGACCTATTGAAGTCATTTTTAAGAAAATGCTCTTTCACAGCGTTCAGAGGTGGGGGTGCGCTGCAGGAATGCTAACGACAGGGAACTGACTTGGACTCGTATGAAAGTTGCAGTTGGGTTCAGAAAAGAAGAATATGAAACAAAATTTTTATTTCAGTCAATGTTTTGGCAGAGGCCCCACTTTTCACTGTTCATTGAGATTGATGTTGCGTGAGCGAAGATCCTGTGCACAAATACGCAGCTGACATTGGTAACCAGGTCTGCACACCATTACCCATGGCTTAAGGGTTGGGTTGTCATCTTCCCAAAACTTACATGTTCTGTAAAGATGGGTGGTTCTGAATCTTGCCTCTGTGAGGGCAGCAGCTGCGAAATAACAGAGGCGAACAGCCCCACAATCAGCAGTGCTCCCTGCAGCCTGAGGTGACGCTCACTGTTCCATGGAGAAATGCAAACAACATATCACACTTGCAAAATCGAAGATTCAAAAATTATTTGTTCATCTGGTCTGTTATTCTGTTCTCTGTCTGTCTGAATTTCCTGCAGGTCCATTTTCACTCCGATCTTCGCCGAAACTTAACCATCTGGTGGAGGAAGTCCAAAATAAGAAGCCCATTGTTATTGAGGTCAACAAGTCAAGGTCAATAAATCGTCAATTTTCATCTGATTTACTTTATACAGAATATTGTCTACGAGCAAATACCACCTGTCGCTTTGCTGACGGTTTACGAAAGGGGGGAGGGGGGAAAGAAAGGAGGGAAGGACAGGAGAGAGAGAGAGAGAAGAGAGAGATGGATGTGGAGAGAGAGAGAGAGAAGAGAGAGAGAGAGACAGTTCCACCTTTAACGCGACAGAGGAGTAAGAACTTCTGCCTCTATCTCTGATTTCCACCTCATTGCCTTCAGGACACAGCGAGCAATCAAGCAAAGCACCAACTGTCCTTTTCAGGGCTCACTATTGTCACACCTCACGCCATTAATCTAACATCACACACATTCACCCTTTCGCAACTCCAAAATTGTTGCATTGCATCATTTCTTCCCCCCCCCCCTCCCCCGTGAACCCGCCGGCCTCTTCTCTCTGTTCCCTCTGTCTTGTTCCCAGAATGATGCGGCACCTGTTCGTATCTGTGCCATGTGACTGACGAGGAGGGGCGCTTTCGTGCTAGCATAAGGATTTCTACACCGTGACACTGCTTTGTACACGTGCTCTTCATAAATCTTATTAAACACCTTTTTTCCAAACTGTCCGGTTGTCTGCTTGTTTTGGTTAAGCATCCGAAGTTCATTAGGGAGACATTAGCAACGTGCCCAAACTATGCAACGCTCGGCCCTATCTTGATCGTGCATTCAGTGGTGTTAAATTTCCGGATTTTTTTTAAATAATGTTTCAAATAATTATTTTATTTCCATTTTTAAATGCTGTATCAAAGGAGTGCAAAGCGCCGCTCCTGTACATGGACGGTTTCTCTGTAACAGCTTGAAACATGGAACTGAAATTCTTTCTCGGCTTCTCTCAGGACAAAATTTGGCCGAAAATTTTCAGAGTAAATCATTGTACGTCGAGGTAAAATTATTTGTCCAAATTTCAGGACGCCCATTTCAGCACTTATCGAGTTTTTCCGAAAAACTTTGAAAATTCACGTCGGTGTCTGTCCGTCCATCCGACCATCCTCCATCCACCCGAAAGTGTGGCGCTCTAACCTCGAAGGCTTATTCGTTGAAACGAACTGAAAGTTGGGAATATATATATATATAATATATATATATTATATATTATATATTATCGGACAATAGTCTAATTAATGGCTTTCAAAACAAATTCCAGCGAAGTGCCATCATTTTTTGCTTTTTTGAAAGTTTTTCTTAATTAGCTATTTGCTTGAGTCTGTTCTTGTGGCGGTACAAGTATGTAATGGCGGTTCGTTTAGAAACAGAGACTCCTGCATGCAAGTCTGTCTCGGCTAAAGACATTGATGCAGTCCAATGTCCGACTGTGTCAATGTCCTTGCTTGTGTCAATGTCCTTGCTGTGTCAATGTTCGATGCTGTAACCAATGCCGGGAGCTGTGTCAATCGTCCTTGGCTGTGTCAATGTTCCTTGCGTGTCAATGTCCCTTGGCTGTGTCAATGTCCTTGCTGTGTCAATGTTCGAGCGTACCATGTCCTTGCTGTGTCAACTGTTCGATGCTGTAACCAATGTCCTTCTGTGGTCAATGTTCGGCTGTACCAATGTCCTTGCTGTTCAATGTTCGAAGCTGTACCCAAGTCCTTTGCTGTGTCAATGTTCGAGCTGTACCAATGTTTGAGCTGTACCAATGTTCGAGCTGTACCAATGTTCGAGCTGTACCAATGTCGAGCTGTACCAATGTCCGAGCTGTGTCTGTCCTTTGGCCTGTTCAATGTTCGAGCTGTAACGCAATGTTTCGAGGCTGTAACCAATTGTTTCGAGCTGTAACCAATGTTCGAGCTGTACCAATGTCGAGCTGTGTCATGTTCGAGCTGTACCAATGTCGAGCTGTGTCAATGTTCGAGCTGTACAAAGTTCGAGGCTGTACCAATGTTGAGCTGTACCAATGTTCGAGCTGAGCAATGTTCAGCTGTACCAATGTTCGAGCTGTTACCAATGTTCGAGCTGTACCAATGTTCGAGCTGTACCAATGTTCGAGCTGTACCAATGTTCGACTGTACAATGTTCGAGCTGTGTCAATGTTCGAAGCTGTAACCAATGTCCGAGCTGTGTCAATGTTCGAGCTGTACCAAAGTTCGAGCTGTACAATGTTCGAGCTGTACCAATGTTCGAGGCCTGTACAAGATGTTCGATGCTGTACCAATGTTCGAGCGTACCAATGTGCCGAGCTGTGTCAATGTCCTTGCTGTGTCAATGTTTCGAGCTGTACCAATGCTTCGAGCTGTCAATGTTCGAGCTGTGTCATGTTCGAGCTGTGTCAATTTCGATGCTGTGTCAATGTTCGAGCTGTATCCCATGTTCGAGCCTGTACCAATGTTCGAAGCTGTGTCAATGTTCGAGCTGTGTCAAATGTTCGAGCTGTGTCAATGTTCGAGCTGTAGCCAAGTCCGAAGCTGTTCAATGTTCGAGCTGTACCAATGTTCGAGCTGTACCAATGTCGAGCTGTACCAATGTTCGGTGTACCAATGTTCGAGCTGTACCAATGTTCGAGCTGTACCAATGTCCGAGCTGTGTCAATGTCTTGCGTGTCAATGTTCGAGCTGTACCAATGTGAGCTGTACCAATGTCGAGCTGTGGTCATGTCCTTGCTGTGGTCATGTTCGAGCTGTACAATGTTCGAGCTGTACCAAGTTCGAGCTGTCCAGATGTTCCGAGCTGTACCAATGTTTCGCTGTACAATGTCCTTGCTGTATCAATGTCCGAGCTGTTTCTCAGACCCGCTGGACTCTCAGAAATGACATTTTGTATCAGTGAAGGGAATAAAAAAGTTCCGTGACATTGACATGAACTTTAACCTTGACCATTTTCAGGTCATGACCCAATTATGGAGATTTTAACATTTTTGTTGATGTTTTGTTGAATGTTGCGAAACGGTTGAACGAGAAGTCGAAACAATTAAACATTTCGCATACCGTCAAAGAGCCCAGGGTAGGTCATGGACGATCACCAAAGGGTTAAGACGGGGGAGGTCAGGGTCGGCTTGGCGATCACAGACGCTCGTTGTTATTATTATAATTATCCAATTAAAAATCAACAACTAAACTACTGTGTAACATGAAGAATGAGTTTGTGGTTCAACCTTCGTTTGGAGAGAACGTCACGTACGCGGGTCCGGACTCTTATCCTCGGGTGAACCGACCACGGAACCGCTGTGTGAGGGACGACTCCGGATGACGCGTGTTTCGCTCCATCGAAGCGTTCGTGATCCCGGGGTGTTCGCTTTTGTGGATCTTCGAGCGAGAGAATCTCGGTTCATCGCGCTCGTCGGAGACCTGTAAGGAAGATGAGAGGAGAAACCTGAAAGCTTCAGGCAAAAGCAACGCACGTGATCACGAACTACTCGATCACGGTTTCTCAGCGCAATTCGCGCCGCCCAGTCCCACGTGACCGACGAAACATTTGAGGAAAACTCAGTTAATTGATCGTGTTACGAGAAAAAAAAAAACTATCACACCATTATAATTCTGAATAAAATGATGAGATTAATATTAAACTCAGAAGCCAAAACCTGACATAACAACAATATTAAGTGGAGATCAAGCCCTCTGGATCACCTCGTGGCGTTGGCACGACTTCTATAATAACTGGACCAGCAATGCATCTCCTCGCAGCAGTGAGAACTGACGTCACCGGAAATGGCTCAGCGGCCAGTTGAAGTTTGCCACTCGCTAGTCGCGCGCAATTCAAAAAACGCTGTAGACGCATTAAGAGTTTAACTATTTGCCGGTATTTTACCGGTAAACGTACAAATTCCACAGTGCGAGGCGTTCGGAGATGCAATACAAGTCTGGGAAGAGCTCCACGTGCACCTTCATCGGTAAGAATCGATTATTGATTGCTTTTTTTCTCTTCAATCGTAATCTATTTTTAAGAGTATTATTTTTAAGAAGTACATTTAAACGCTAAACGCCAGTATAAACAATCTAAATGATGGCAAAGTATCAGTCCGATAATTTGAAAGAAAATGTAAAAAAAACGATATTATCCAGGATACGCCGGAATGAGTTTTCCCAGGCGTCTCGAAATTCAATGTTTTCTCTCATAACAGCACATCTGTTGAGTGCTATACCAAAGATTCGTCTCCACCATGTTGTTCGAAACCATGACACTGGATTGAAAGATAAACCCATCAGGAAAAATTCGCCAACTGATCCTATTTTGCACATCAATAGTTTACTAACCACTTGCATTGAAGTGTTTCTCCGAGGTTTCGACATATCTAACTGTTTCAACGACTACTGCGATGATAAATAGTGATCGTCCATCTTCTATAGGTCAATGCATATTAAACCAGTATCATTAAGTGGGTGTAAGATTATAGATCATGTTATTTAAGGTTGTCCAATGTCTGTTCAATGTTTTCAAATGATTGTTATATATTATTATAGGCCATAAAGGGTAGCCTTTTAAGCTACCACCATGGGGTAGCTTTTAAGCTACCCACTATGGCCTATAATATTGTACGGCTGTGGGAAATTCGCATACACCATAAAGGGTCCTTTGATCATTATGACGAAAGTAATTGTGTAGTTAGATTCCCCCGTGTTTAGAGGGAATTCGTGTTCACAGGGCCTGCGATCCTTTGAGTTAGTCCGCTTTTCTTTTCTCTATCATTATTTTGGACCAATCATCCCAACACCAAACCGCCACACCAAAATCACTCCCAAGCAACTAGCAACTCAACACCACCACCTTCGCTCTTACCTCCACAACTCCACCCCGCAAACATCGCTTCACCGCCATTCTCAAACGACGCCCGCGCAACAACCAAACTTCCCACCACCTCGCCTTTCTACCAACGCCGGGTCCATGGGGTTTGTGAATGCGTCCTTTTGCCTCAAGATCGGATCAGGAAATGCTTCACGCCCTTTTATCCATCCAACGGCTTGAGCACGGGTTGGCATAGCCCCGCCTCGAACCCGCTGTGATCCAGAATTTACATAGACGCCTCCCCCGGGGCTATATAAGCCGCGAGCCTCGCGAAGAAAAAAGGTGCAGTAACGTCGGCAGAGAACCAATTGGGAGCAGTGGAAGTGGCAGCGGCGGAGTGTCGGCAAGAAGTCAAGTCTGCAGTGTCGGCGGGGCAGTCGAGTCGGGAGACGGACTCGAAGCCGAATGGGAAGGCAGACGGGGAGTCCGCCGGAGAGAGCTCGCCGACCACGCCAGGGGCAACGAAGCCAGGCCAGCTACGCTGACATCGGGCTGCCCGCCATCAGCGCCAAGCGAGGGCGCGGTTAAGGACCCTTCGTCTCGTGGACTGGCCGCTCCTCCCAGGTTCCACGCGCATTTAGGCCCCCGGGCCAAGTCTGATCCCTGCCTTTGGAGGGGGTCTTTTTCCCTTTGCTTTTGTGTGCAATGCGTGTTGTGGGCGCCGTGTCTTGTAAAGTAGAAAAACTGTTTAAGTGCATGTAAATAAACATGCTTTTATTCGTTTGTAATTCTTACTTTCATTGCTTTGCTGTAAATTGCATTCCTACTGTACTGGCGGGTGAATACGTGCTTGCCTTGTCTGAGTTGGATAAATGTACTGTGTCGAACTGTTCCCCGTTTCGTTGCGTCCTTTCCTTGTTTGAAAGTTCATCTTGCATCAGGAAAGGAATTGGTTAAGAAGGGTGTAACACCGGTAAATATCACGTCTGTCGGGGCCGGCGATAACACCGCTCGGTTATCCTTGAAGCACGGAACGGACCGCTTAGCGGTTCGTGTCCAAGGGCCGGCCAGCGGCGAGGTACGATCGCCCGTTAACTACGCGCAGGTACTTAGGTAGGTCGAGTTTGGGCGAACAACCCTAGTCCTGCGCGGGTGCGATTGGCACGCAATTGTGGGGGGGTCGAAAGACACCCGTGACTAAGCTCCGGCCATAGTTTCCAAGGAGGGTCACGACTGAATTGGTCTGTTTCCGTGGGCGCGCGGTCCCGCGATTCGAGTTACGTGGCACCCGATCGCACGCCGGGCGGACCGAGATTCGACAATATATTGATCAATCATGAAAAATATTCATGAGAAACTGGTACTGTTCAATTGCTCGACCGTACTACAGAAGCTAACTTCTATAATATACACATATAAATAGGAGGCCATAGGTTAGTTCTGTAGATTGTATAGTCATATTTTAAATTAAGGTTGTCCGATGCTGTTTCATGTTTTGTTTGATTGGGTCAATATATTATTAATTAAGCCATAAGGCCTGTTATTATAGGGGGTAGTGAAAGCTACGCCTTATGGCCTATAATAAACAATATTATAGGCCATAGGGGTTTAGCTATCACATTACATTGATTATCATCACACATTACACTGATTATCAATCAGATCATATGACATAATGATACTGATAATTATCATTCATGAGAATTGTGAACCTCGTACTCACTCCCTTATCGAATTCGTGCTGCAGAGCTTATATAGCTTGGTAGTGATAATGGGCGGCGGAGACTGTTGTTAGTGAAATGAAATCCTGTTTCTTATTAAGCTGGAACAATGTTGTTTCCAGCAAGAAATTCGGCACAGATTAATATACAGGTATTCAATCTGTGAATCGGATTGGCCACGCAACAATGGCGCTTCAGTCGACCCTCTGACTTCAGTCGACAGAGGCCGTTGCCTGGTCCAGGTTATTATAAGAAGTCCGTGTCCTACTGTGCGTGACTCTGCCAGCTAGAGCAGAGAGATAAACACCGTCCCACATGTTTAATATTCTCAAGACAGAAATCAAACCCAATCGGGTTTATACACCGCACAGCGTTTATATTCACAAGATCAGAATCAAACCAATCGTGTTTATACACCGCAACAGCGTTTATAACATTCACAATATCGAAATAAACGTGAGGAGTTGTTGCCGTTGTTGGATCCAACGATGTTGAGGTGAATAATGGTGTAAATAATTTTACATCTCACAGCATAAACCAAGGAACCTTTAAAATGTCGCGAAAAATCTTTGATATTCCTTCACTCCTGTTTCACGGACACAGACTGTCGCGCGTTGAAAGACAACCCAGACACGAAGATCCTTCGCTCATCCTCCTCTTTTAATGACGTCAAGTGCTCCAACGCTCGACGGCCCTCTGACGTCATCTAGCTTCCGCCCCCTCAGTTCCGGCTCAACGCACATTATCACCGTTCATGTTGAATTCCAACGACCACACAGACCCAACATGGCTAAGGTGAAAACACAACCCTACGTCAGCTCGATCTTTTCACCAGACGCTCAGAAGATTCCAGTGACTATTTGTTTCTCTCCACAGCATCGGCGTTCACAAGGCGGGTTACTTGTAATTACCACTTAATGATATATAACACAATGGACATCTTGTCTGAGTTCACCTATAACCTTCATTGCCCCCCCCCAGGTTATGAGATCTGAGTGCCTCCACACCTGGAAACAAACCTCACGGCCCGTCCGAACGGACCTGAGAAGTTTAATGCTTTAGTCGTGACGTGGACCAATGCCTTCCAGATTTGACTTTAGCCGGCCCCACCATTGGGAGATCGATCGGACTTGTTGAGACACCTGTCCGGGCTAATAGATCCACGACAGGTGTAGCAGCGTCGAGACGTGCGGAAGCGTAATGAGAACGACGTGCGGCGCGTGCGGAGAACGAGCTAAAAACACACGAAACGACCAACCGTTGAGCGAGGACGTTCAAGCAGTCGACCTTTCCCGTCGCCTCAACCATCTTCATACCGTGCAAGCGGTTTCGTGTAAACTTTTCCGCCATTTGGCCTCCGAACCCGCAGCCTGTGGTCGCACAGTAGAAAGTGCAATCGACATCCGGACCCATCACTACCGGTCGAGCGGGTTCAAATACATCGTTGGGTCTCATCACAGAACATGCGACGGAAAGGTGACTGACATTTTTGCTGGCACCTCGAGGAACAACCCGTACAACGATTTTGGACGCCCGTGGCTTAACAAAGCGCACGACCTACGCCTTCAACGACTCCTCACAACCGATTGATTGAGGAGATCGAACACCGACACAGCCTATTTTTTCTGCGTCATGTGCAGCAGATTATATCGGTGCCCGATCGTGCCACCTTCGACCGGTCGCTCCTTGTGAGTTA
>JAXMNL010001056.1:6305-20122 GCA_035128595.1 Eptatretus atami
AACACAAGAGAGAGATGCCCCGCCAACAAATGTTCCCAAATCAACAACGACACAATATAAGAGGAAGAGGTCACCCGCTCTGGTTCATTAGCCCCGCCACCAGGTTCCTCGACGCTGTGCTTCGGTTATCTCTGTTTTTGAGTGGCGATGGAAGAAACGATCTGCCTGATCGAGAGACCATGTCGGTGATCAGGCCCCACGTGACTCACCGTCTGGCACGGACGTGCGCGTTCCCTGAACCGAGCGGGCGGAAATTCTCATCTGCTCGGTGACAATGTTCTACAAACACCGCGAGACCTACGAGAAAATGGTAGCGGACGCGCACCTGAACGGGCGGGTCGAGTGACGCGAGCTCGGTGTCGGCAACCGTGACCCGCCTCGCGGAAGAGGTGTTCCGACGACGACGAGAACGAGGTGAACTGTGGAAACCTATCACCGAATCATCGTCTCTTGACCGCGGCCGATGAAGAAATGGTCCGCCGGTTCGGAACGGTCGACGATTGGAACGAAGATGTTGTCCTCGAGATGAGCCGGGTCACGGTGGGAGCGACACAGACTTATCGTATTGAAGGGCGGCTGGAGTGTGTGGGTGTATGGATGTGGGTCTGGTGCTCGGGTCATGTCCCGAAACCGGGGAGCCCTTGAGATACTCGAGACTTGGTTGTTTTCTGTGTCCGCGTGTTGTGAGTGCTGGATGTTCGGCGTCATGTCCTGACCTGGAGCCTCCTGATCCTCGAGACCTTTTGGTTGTTCTGTGTGGTGCTTTGAGAGACCATTTGGTGGTCGTGTGGAGAATCTGCTAGACTGTTTCCATCTGGCGGTCACTGAATAGTGGGGTTAGAGGTCAAGAGTTGGGAACGCAGCGTTAGCCGTCAGAGTTCAGGGTGGGTTCTGGGTCGGTACAGGTTCGAGTTCGGGGATGGGATCAGGAATCAGAGTTTGGGGTCAGGGTACCAGGGTAGAGTTCAGGTCGGGTACTGGGTCAGAGTTTTGGGGTCGGGGTACAGGGTCAGAGTTTGGGGTCAGGGTACAGGGTACGAGTTTCAGGGTCGGGTACCAGGGTCAGAGTTTGGGGTCGGGGTACCAGGGTCGGTTTGGGGTCAGGGTCCAGGGTACGAGTTCAGGGTCGGGGTAAACCAGGTCAGAGTTTGGGTCGGGTACCGGATCGGGTTTGGGGTGGGTACCAGGGTACCAGTTCAGGGTCGGGGTACCAGGTCAGAGTTTTGGGGTCGGGGTACACAGGGTCAGAGTTTTGGGTCAGGGTACCAGGGTACGAGTTCAGGGTCAGGGGTACCTGGGTCAGAGTTTGGGGTCGGGGTACCAGGTCATAGAGTTTGGGGTCAGGGTAACCAGGGGTACGAGTTTAGGGTCGGGGTAACCAGGGTCAGGAGTTTTGGGTCGGGGACCAGGGTCAGAGTTTGGGGTCAGGGTACCAGGTACGAGTTTCAGGGTGCGGGGTACCAGGGTCGAGTTCTTGGGGTCGGGGTACCAGGGTTCAGAGTTGGGGTCAGGGACCAGGGTACCAGTTCAGGGTCGGGGTACCAAGGATCAGAGTTTTGGGTCGGGGTACAGGTCAGAGTTTGGGGTCGGGTACCAGGTCAGATTTGGGGGGTCGGGGTACCAGGGTTCGAGTTCGGCGCTCGGGGTACCGGAGGGTTTGAGTTCAGGGTCGGGGTACCGAAGGTTCGAGTTCGGGGTACCAGGTTTGAGTTCGGGTTGGGTGCAGGGTTCGAGTTCGGGGTCGGGGTAAGGGTTTGAGTTTGGGGTCCAGGGATGCCCAGGGTTTGAGTTTGGGGTCAGGTGCCAGGGTTGGGTTCGATGGTCGGGATACAGGGTGTCCGAGTTCGGGGATGGGATACCAGGATCAGAGTTTGGGGTCAGGGTGCCAGGGTACACGAGTTCAGGGTCGGGGTACCTGGGTCCAGGAGTTTGGGGTCGGGGTACCCAGGGTCAGAGTTGGGTCGGGGTTTACAGGGTTCGAGTTCGGGCTCGGGGTACCAGGGTTTGAGTTCGGGTTTCGGGGTAACCAGGGTCGAGTTCGGGGTACCAGGGTTTGAGTTCGGGGTTGGGGTGCCAGGGTTCGAGTTTCGGGGTCGGGGTACCAGGGTTTGAGTTTGGGGTCAGGGTGCCAGGGTTTGAGTTCGGGGTCAGGGTGCCAGGGTTTGAAGTTGGGGTCGGGTGCCAGGGTTCGAGTTTCGGGGTCGGGGTACCAGGGTTTGAGTTCAGGGGTAACCTAGGGTTTGAGTTCGGGGATTGGGTGGGGTGCCAGGGTTCGAGGTTCGGGGTCGGGGTACCAGGGGTTTGAGTTTGGGTCAGGGTGCCAGGGTTTGGAGTTCGGGGTCAGGGTTGCCAGGGTTTGAGTTGGGGTCGGGGTGCCAGGGTTCGAGTTCGGGGTCGGGGTACCAGGGTTTTAGTTTGGGGTCGGGGTACCAGGGTTTGAGTTTTGGGGTCGGGTGCAGGGGTTTGGTTCGGGGTCGGGGTGCCTCCCATCTCTTCCTCTGTAGTTCATTAATTTCCCTCACCACAAAGGTGTTCTAACACATACATGGGGCTCATCGTTTCAGGGTCGGGTACCAGGGTCAGAGTTTGGGGTCAGGGGTACCAGGGTTCGAGTTTCGGGCTCGGGGTACCAGGTTTTGAGTTTCGGGGTCGGGGTGCCAGGTTCGAGTTCGGGGTAACCAGGGTTTGAGTTTCCGGGTTGGGGTGCCAGGGTTCGAGTTCGGGGTCGGGGTACCGGGTTTGAGTTTGGGGTCGGTGTGCCAGGGTTTTGAGTTCGGGTGGGTACCAGGGTTTGAGTTCCTGGGTCGGGGTACCAGGGTTCGAGTTGTGGGGTGCCAGGGTTTGAGTTTCGGGGTTGGGGTGCCAGGAGTTCGAGTTCGGGGTACCAGGTTTGAGTTTGGGTCGGGGTGCCAGGGTTTGAAGTTCGGGATGCGGGGTACCAGGGTTTGAGGTTTGGGGGTCGGGGTGCCAGGGTTTGAGTTCGGGTCGGGGTACCCAGGGTTTTGAGTTCGGGGTCGGGGTACCAGGTTTCGAGGGTTCGGGGTGCAGGGTTTGAGTTCGGGGGTTGGGGTGCCAGGGTCGAGTTCGGGTACCAGGGTTTGAGTTTGGGGTCGGGGTGGCCAGGGTTTGAGTTTCGGGTTCGGGGTACCAGGGTTTGAGTTTGGGGGTCGGGGTCCAGGGTTTGAAGTTCGGGGTCGGGGTACCTCCATATCCTTCACTCTGTAGTTACATTAGTTTCCTCCACGCACCGAAAGGCTGTTCTCCATACATGGGTCATGTTTGCACCCCTGCCTTATGTTTGTGTGTGAGCACGATATCTGCAAAAAGTTGTGAATGGATTCGGAGAGCCACTGCTGGACAGGTTGGATGTGTGACAAGGACGAAGTCATGAGATGTCGGTTTCTCAGATTGTCATGTCCGAATCCAGTCCTATCAGTGTTGTACAAAAACGTGAACCGTTCAGCCTGCCGGAGGGACCGCTTCTTCTGCGTCCCGTTACAGTTAGTGGTTGCGTTTCGTGTTGTTCTCCAAACAATGTTTGTTGTCTTCATTAAGTCAACTTAGTAACCTCATTTTGAAACTTTTTTCTGCTTTGCTTTAATAATCACGTGACCACTGTAATTGGCTATATTGTTGTGGGCCGGGGTCGGTGGCGAAGAACGGCCGCCCAGGGTTTGGAGCCAGTAGAGCCCGTCTCCCACCGAACACCCGAATTGCAGCATAACTCAAGATAACTCGAAGGCACGGGTCACTTAAGGACGCGTGATGCTACCTCTCTGACGGCGTGGGGTAGGGTTAAATACAAATTTCAATATACCTAAGTACCCACGTCGTCAATTACTGGGAAAGTCACACCCTCAACCGGACTCTGTTCGATCGGGTCGCTCTCAGACCTCGGTCCGGTGTAACCGAGCGGAATTACCAAAGTACCGTCGGTCAAACGACAACTTACAAAACTGACGACAATCGACAATCGGCTCACTGGTTTTCTCAAGCACGACCGTGCTGGGTCAATAATAGGAAGCACAACACGAGCTGGTAGCATTGAACAACAGGGGTTTATTTATAATGGGGCGCAGAGGGGAGCAACAAAGAGCAGAGTTAAACCGAATATGAGAAATGCAATTTAATACAAAAACAAACACTCGCAATTTCCACTTAGGACGGGGCCCACGACAACACACAACACCCAAAATAAATGACGCCCGACGGGGTCTTTATTTGACCACTCCAGCGAGGAGGATAGTCAGCTGGGGAGTCAAAGGCCTGGCCGGGTACTTGTCCGCCTCGTGGCAGTCACACCAGACTCCCAACCCACGACCGGAATCCACCGAGCCCCGAATCCTGGCTGCTCGACCACCACCACCACGAGGAGCCCCCAAAGAACGCAGACCACGACGCGCTGACGACAGACTGCAGACGCAAATGGCCAGAGAAAAGATGACGACGACTCTAATGACGCACACCAAGAGCAATCTCCACGATGACTGCTCGACTTCTTCTTGACGATGACCACTCTTCTCTTCTTCTTCTCCGGCCCACTCGCCTCCTGATTTGGACGGTTGCTTCGCGCGATTCGCTGGCCGTCCCCTCATGGCAGGCCCACGGTAGGCGGGAAACTCCACCTTTAATGCGGTGGAGTCCGATCTGAGGCGAATGAGCCTCCTGATTTGGACGAAGGGCGGAGTCGGAGCTGAGGCGATTGAGCCTTCTGATTGGACGAAGGGCCGGAGTCGGAGCTGAGGCGATGAGACTCCTGATGGAAGGAGGTCCAGTGGAGGAGGGAACCTGCACCCTTGTACGTGACATCGTTGCACGTGGGCGATGGGCCGAAGAACGAAGGATGTTGGAGATGTTAAAAAATCTGACTATAAAAGAAACACCGCAGCGCACAACATGAAATTAACCATTAGACAGATGACGGACCCTGGACTAATTCAACACATACTTATTCATGTTAAGCTATGAGCCAAGGGGTTGGTCGGTACCATACAGATGGAGTAAGGGCTCATTGTGGTTTTTTAGCAAGATATATGTCCCTAGATATGAAAAAAGTGATAGCAGTGTATAACTCGTCGGCCATCCTGTGTTATCACCCCGAATAAATTATTATACGCCCGCTTTGCTTCGCCAAAAAATGTGATATTTTTGCTAAAATTGGGAATAAATATTTGGTGAACTGTGAAAGGCTCGCAAGAGGAGAGGACTGGACTGAAGCTTCAGGACATCACAGCATCGAAAATTGTAAGGCAATGGAGAAGTTTCTTGGCCCATGTTGGGAATAGTCCAGCCTCATTTCATTTCTGTGAGCGAATGGAGGAAACCAGTTAACAACCAAGCGTCTGAATGGAAAAGGTCTTATTTGTAACAACTGAAGACAAGTGTTACAAAATAACGCACGGAAGGACACCAGGAGTGGGAGGCTGCAAAGTACACACGAGGAAGCGCAGATGGGTCGACTCTTTCCTTCACGGCTGCCATGCAAAGACTGCGAATCAAGGCAGTCGTAATCAAGCTCCATGACAAACTGACGTATTCATCGTGGCGTTGGCGTTTCATACTGAAATTGCATCCAAAATTTTTCAGAAAATGTTGCAGCCAAAGATACCGAAACGAATCATTGACATGACGCAAAATTGCGCTTCAAGTGGGTGGCAGATGTTTGTCATGGCTTATATGGGATGCCATGCTTACACAGGTTTGCGACACTGTCAGCACATTTGCCGGCAAAGGCAACTCGGAGCGCTTAAACTGCTTAGGTCTAGGCAAAAGAGGTCCAAGAACGTTCGCCGAGTTGGACAAGAATGGAAGTGGCCGAGGAGATTATGGATAAGCTTGGAGAATTTCACATGCCTCCTATATGCATCCAAGTCTGGTACAAAGGAACTTTAAAGCCTTCGATGCCAAATCTATTCTGTGCGACGAAGGGCGGGATTGAGAGCACCAAATGGCCTCCATGCAATGACTGCTTTCCGAAAACACGTACAGCGGCGCCAATACCAGGAAGCAATTGGAAACGAATGACCCCCAGTCCAGTTGGGAAAAGATGGAAATGGATGATCAGGATGGAACAACTCTGGCTGTGGCTGGATGAGTGGAGCAGCCCAGCACCTCAGGCTCTTCTGGTTTGTTGGCCTGTAATTGTTCGCAGGAGCTGCAAGCTACCAATTGTGTCTGCATTGCAGTGGACTGAAATGTACAGACATGTGTAAAACTTGCCCGCCTGCTGACAATCAGCCATTGTACTGTCGAGTCAGACGGACGACAGCCTCGACGAGATGATCCATCTGACGAGGAGCAAGAGATACGGGTTCTGAGCCAAATTGGCTGCCATCTAAAGGGAGGGACCTTGTTCGTGAGTCATTTCAGACATTTATTTTTGTTATAAGTGATTTAAGTAATAATATGTATGACGTTTCTTGTAATTTAAAGTAGCCACCGATGCAATAATTGGATTAGGTTTCCAAATTTTATAAGCATTATTTAGTAGTGTTAATTAATGCTTGTAATCTGTGTCATTGTGTTAAAAATTGATTGGTAATAACAATGTATAATAACAAGGCGTATTTGTTTAAAGAGAGATCAGTTAATGATAACATAATTATGATAAACCTGGAAGTGGGTGCAGCAATTTGCATGTTATTGTGAAAATATAATGTACCCTGATGTAACATACCTACTTAGGATACTAGCTAATACCAAAATAAACCAATGTCCAGCCGAGGTGACGCCGTATCTTGCCAAAAGGTGAACCACGTGTGACTTTTTAAGTACACTGAAGGTGAACAGAGCTGCTATACATCCACCAGGAGCGACTCCTTGAGGAATATCTTGCTACCGAGAGATTCCGATGAGAATTGTTTCTACAGAGTAAAACCATGAAATATGCGTTTGCCTCAATAACGTCACCAAAATGACGTCCATAATAGTTCAAGGCTTGACAATATCTAAGAAAGCATTCATCGAGGTGTTCAATTTGGAGGTACTACACCGTTATGGTTCCCTAAAAACTTGAAAATTTGAACCTTGGGGTCAAATATGTTTTGACTTAGGCGCTAACCATGAGGGTTCAGGCCAATCGCCACCAAAAATTATCAGCTGAGGCGCCAGACTGAACTATATTCCCATGAAGTTGAAGACGATCCGATCAAAATTACTCAAAAATAAGGGTTTTCGTCGCACTCCCTGATTTGCGAAACAGTGACCTTGACCTTTGACCTGACCTTCAAAATTTTTGTGCCTGAAAGGGACTCTATAGGCCTTGAATATGCGAAGTTACAAAATTTCCCAATGATAACTGTGCTCTGCAGAATTTTTTATACTGATTCACGAAAAAAAAAAACCAAAAAATATAAAACATAGCAGCTGACTAAATATCTTGCCAAAAACTTCGTTTTGGCAAGATAATTAACACTGAGATACCAAAAGTAGATGAATAAACCTAAAATGTTTCAAATCTATGTTTTGTTCAAAATATCAAAATTAGGGGTATGGTTGAACTTTGCCAAATATGTGCCCAAACCACCACCATATTACAAAGTAATGATATATTCCAATGCAAGTGGTTCCTTGTGAAGATTTTGAGGGGTCAATGTTTACTCTGGGATGTTTTCATTTTTGAAATATCTGGACAAAAACGTACAATCTGAATTCTGAATCGAAGCGATTTCGGCCACTTTTTCACCTTAAATTTTAACATATTTTTTGTCATTATATCAGAAGTTTGACAAATAACCCCAAATGTTCCTATATTTTCTATTACTATATTAAGTTGGCAATCCAGTATGCAAATTAATTGGGCACTCTGTGGTCCATTAAAAAAATATTTATTCCAATTTAAGCAAATATCACATTTTTGGCGAAGCGAAGCGGGCGTATAATAATATTGGGTGATAACACAGAGAATGGCCGAGAGTTTATAACAACTGCTATCTACTTTTTTTTCATATCCTAGGGACATGATATCTTGCTAAAATCACAATGAGCCTTACTCTTGTGTGGTTCCGACCGTCAATTTTGGGGGGTCTGGCTCTTAGCCTAATTTGAAATAACTGAACTGCGGGGACTTTTGGCTGTTTGTGTGCAAAAGGTTTCCAAATCCGTAACAACATCACGGAATAGAGCACTGTAAATTGATGGTGGATGGAAGAGGTGGGATTTGGGGTGGGGGGGGGGTGAATCACCTGTAAATTTCGACATATCGATCAAACGTTTATATTTATTATTTCTTGGACATTGTCGAAGCAAATTGCGGTTGCTTATTCTCTCTTGGTGGCAATTTCTTGTCTCTAGTCATTTCCTCTGTCCTTGATTGTTCTTCTTGTTTCACACACCACCGAACTCTTGTCTTACTCACTTGACCCGACTCCCATAGTGGTCCAGAAATTGGAAGAACATCGAACCGAAGATGTGGACGAGAAGTCGACGTTTTGCTTCAATCACGTCAACCGGTACAAGTCCAGATCGTATTGAGGACAGCAGAGCCTTCTGGGAGGATGCACAAGTCCCAGGATTCCTTGAAACTCTTCCGCCAAAGGTTCAATCGCCTCGTTAAAAAGTCACCACCTCGGTCACCTTCTCGAGTGCAGCGAAGTCACCTTCCTCATTCCAGTCGCCTCAGATATGCGGTACGAAGCTGCATTCACGGTTTGTGCGACAAACCAGACAAAGTCACATTCCAAGACGTCTATCTCATGGTGCAGGTGAAGCACCACCAAAATGTGTGCGTAGCTTCACCTGGACCTGAATCGCACCTTCCTTCACTGCGAAGTTCACTCGAAGGCCACACCATCAACCGGCAGGCCGAATTGGGTCCCCAAATGGGATCCCAAAGGTCGAGTCCGGTTGAAAAGCCGAATTATCTCCGACAGGTCTTCAAGGACACGTGTTCCACAAGAGAAAGGTAAAGGTGCGCTCAAAAAAAACCCATCAGCTAATCGCAAGACCTCACGAGCAGAGTCACACGTGTTGAAAGAAAGCGTTTATAGTACTCAGTGGCGCAACGAGAAAGAGTTGCAATGACCTGGAGGTTTGGACAGGTCTTCATCGCCGCGTTGTAAAGGAAATTGGTTTGGAGACGCCCGCTATCGGCTCTCAGCAAAAGGCACTACGAGGTGGGCTCGCTCCATTGAAACGCTCCAAGCTCACAAGACTGGAAAAGAAAGAGAAACCTGCCCTCTTACCTGCAACAGCGCGCACTTTGACGGTTACACAGGAGGAAGTTTGTTGAGGGTTGTGATGTTGATAAGCTCTGTGAGCTTGTCGTGGACCTTGGCGATCAGGTGTTCACAATGGCCTTTTCCGCAATAAGAATAAGAACATCAGGTCGGTGATGGGGATGGAGATGGAGGGGAGAAGAGCAGAAGATGTGACTCATCGGCGGGACATGTAACTAAAAGATGACAGTGATGATTGGACCAAGGAAGAGGGTAATGGTTTATGTTCAGAAAATGTGGTTTTCCCTAACTCGTCGACTGAAGATGAGGTGGAGAGTCTTCTTCGATTTGGGATTGGGAGAAAAATCATCGCCAGTGAAGGAAGGGCTCTCAATGTGATGGGGGAGGGGAGAATGGTGGGGGCAACGTGCTTGGCATCCCCCACTCTCCAAAAGAAGTAAACATATTGAGGGCCTGGAGAGGGTGGGTTGTCTTCAACGGGCCAAACCAAGGACAAGAAGCTGGCTTTACCAGTGTCCTCTGAGATACAGCGACGCACATTATTACTTCAATCAGAAGGATTTCATTTTAACTCTTAACTCAACTCGAACCACATTTGAGATCAAGCTCATTCCCCTGTACACCTGTACACCTCCACTCTTACACGGTGCCAACGCTTTGATTGAATAAAGATGACTTTTAAAATGTTTTTCCTTCTTTCAAAATCAAATTACTTATTCTAATTTTTTTAGCTTGATTGTGAGTTTACATTCCAGATAAGGTATTGTCATCGTACACCGTCTGAGCTGTCCGTCTCCTTCATCGACTTCCCCGGGCCAAACGCTGGACCGACCCGGCTGAAACTCTGGCAGGCAACGTTCCCCTTGTGACTGGAACAGGAATATTGTAAAGCTCGTCCGGTCACGTGACTTTGTCGGTCAAAATGGGCGACTTAGTAATTTCTTCAAAAATATCTTCTCCAGACCCACCAGTCAGAATGTACTGCAGAAACATTTTATCAAGATGGGTTTGGGGGTTGATAAAATTAATAATTGATGATGATTAAAAACTTGTATTAAATAAAATTGTTAAACCTGAAGTAAATGTACTCAATATGACATGAATTTTTTTTAAGTATGTATCCATTTGGAATTAGCATAATTATATTTCTCCTCTGTAATTGGAAAGATCACACTGTATAGTAAATGTGTAAACAGGTTGAACTTTGCCAGTAAGTTGACATGAGAAGAATTGCCTGTCATGTTGAACTAATCTTGAGAGAATTTTGGTATGGAAGGCACAAACGAGTTGGAATGTGGACTTAAGAAAATGTACAGGCGCTCTGGTCCTTTCAAAATAAATATATTTCCCAGTTTTGGAGAAGCGACCTGACTTTTAACCTACATAATGATGGAAACTTTGTTTTAATGGCCGTTAGAGTTGGCGTTTGACGTCATTCAAGCAATCTGTGCGATTAATATGTCTGGGTTTGAATATGGTGTTCTCAACCATTTAAGCAGAGCCTTGTCAAGAAGACTGAAGATAAGGTTCACCGTGGAAATTGGTCAAGACGGGCGAACTGGCGTCAGTGCCAGAAAATGATAAAAAAAAAAAAACCTGAGTCTTACTGGAAACTATATAAAGACGAAGATTCTCCGGTTGTTGAGAGATCTGGAACTCGTTTGTATTGTCCAGAATCCCTGTGCTGGCACATATAATCTGTTTCCATCCATACCATGGGACCATACTCTGTACAGAGCTTTGGTGCTGCTAAGCAGTCTCCCCTTGGCTACTGGGTACCAATCCTGGACGGGTCGCCACTCGCGACACAGGATACCAGCAAGCTGGCAATCATTTTGCCACCTCGGAAGGATGAGAGGCCAGAGTCAGCCCCCACGCTGGTATTAATTTAACAGCCAAGGGGGATTTGAACTCAAGGATCCTAGGATCCCAAGCCCACAACCCTAACCATTAAGCCAACACCAGGCGTATTATCCCTGTTGTTTGTTCAAATAAATGTTTTAAAATTTTGTTACTGACGTTCTGTATCTGTATCTACACTAACAAATTTGAGTGACCAAACATTAGCAGGGTCCTGATGTTAAATATCGGAGGTCATGCCGATCATCTGTGACCTGAAGTGCGTCAAAATGGCCGACTCAGTCAATCTGTTGGGAAAATCATGTAAATTCCTGTGAAAAAAAAAAATGTTCTTCTCCCAGGGACCCACGAGTCAGATTCGCCAAATCTGAGTACAACATTCGGAGACACGGTCCCTAATGTTCACGATTGGCGGAGGTCATGCTGATCCCAATTGGCGCCAGCAGTGACCAACTATTTTGTTGTGTCTGTGTCTGTTGTGACTCTTCTTCCAGAGCAATAGCTCCGTGACGTTTTGATGAGAATCTTGATGAACTTGGACCACAAGTGCATATCATGGTGTAGTTTGTGTCCTTTTTGTATGAGGCGGAGGAAACGTTTCCACGCCCCTTGTGGCGGAGCCACGCGCACTTGAACTTTTTTTTTAAAGTTTTTTTTTCATCGCATTTCATTTTCCTAGAGCTGTGCGTAAGTCCATAAGTTACAACATATAAAAAATCGATTTGATTTGGTCAATTTTGACGGAAGAGATAGTTTTTTTACGGTCGCTTCCTCATAATGCCCACGAACCATCGTCGCCTCCTGGCTTGTTTGTTCACGAAAAACAATATTTTCACGAAAAAATATAAGTGACTACTATATTCGTTAATTATCTTGCCCAAAAACGAGTTTTTGCAAGATATGTTAGTCAGCTTGTATGGTTTTTTTATTTGTTTGTTGTTTGTTTGTTTGTCTGTAATCACGTATAAAAAATTCTGGGCAGAGCAACAGTTTTTATCATTGGAAATTTTTGTACTTCGCATATCAGAGGCCTAATAGAGGTCCTTTCAGTGCATAAAATTTTGAAAGGTCAAGTCAAAGGTCAAAGGTCATCTTTGTCACAAATCAGGGGAGTTCGACGAAACCCTTTATTTTTTGAGTAATTTTGATCGGATCGTCTTCAAACGTTCATGGGAATATAGTTCATGGTCTGGCACTCAGATTGATTAATTTTTGGTGGCGATTGGCCTTGACCTTCATTGGTTAGCGGCCTAAGGGTCAAACATATTTGACCCAAGGTCTAAATTTTCAAAGTTTTAGGAACCATATCGTGTAGTAACCCTCAAATTGGAACACTCTCGATGAGTGCTTTCTAGATTGTCAAGGTTGAGACATTATGACGTCATTTTGGTGACGTTATGAGGAAAACGCTATTTTCATTGGTTACTCTGTCGAACGATTCTCATCGGAATCTCTCGTAGGCAGAATATTCCTCAAGGAGTCGCTCCTGGTGATAGCATTCTCTGTTCACCTCAGTGTGACCTTAAAGAAGTCACAGCTGGTACCTTTTGGCAAGATACGGGTCACCGCGGGTGACATTCGGTTTATTGTTGTGTGTCTGTCTGTCTTATGTCTGTCTGTCCGAGCATAAGCTCCGTGGGTTTTTGATCCCGATCTGATAAAATTTTGGTGGAGTTTTATAATCATGATTCTAGTTGTGTTTTTCCCCTGAGATGGGACGTGGTGCGCCATTATGGGCCGGAGCCACGGCCCAAAAACGTGTTTTTCGGAGGTACCGATTTCAATTTGCATCTTCTCCTAAGGGGGTTTTGTCGAATTCTGGCAGGGGTTTCGCCTATTTGGTTAAGCCAATGGCACCTGCAATAGCCCACGGATGCTGCGATTTTTTCATTTTCGTCCGCAAGGTCAAGTCACAAGGTCACGAAACTTAGAAAATTGCGAATTTTGAACATAAAAAATCCATCTTCTCCGAGGGGTTTGTCGCATCTGGCAGGGGTTTCGTATTTGGTTAGCCACCGCAATGGCAACCTGCATAGCCTCACGGAGCTCGATTTTTCATTTACGTCCGCAAGGTCACGAACTAGAAAATTGCCAATTTTACATAAAAATCATTACGAACCGCCAAACTTTGAGAGCTAGGATGACATATTTTTTATGCTAATTTTAGGTCATTCCCCACATAAAAGTCTTGAAACCATTTTGCTCTAATCTCGAACACCTTGCCCATGGTGCCCCTTCAAGTTTGTTTTTTAAACGCTGATTTTCATCAAGTATGGATAATCCGAGGAGTGTGAAATGCATATAGCCTATATGACGTTATATTGTTCCTGAATGTTCCAGAGGAACTTTTGCACTAAAGGTCATAATCCTTGAATGTTTTTTTTACAAACATCCCTCAAACGGGACTCAAGGTGGGATTTTGAGTAATGGCTTCCTTTTGCAACCCTAACCGTCCAGGCCAGACTTGTTGAGTCTTGGGATATTGTTGTCACATTGTACACATTGACCAATCTTTTTTGACCTGAAGGCATGTAGCTCTTTCAAAGTTAACTGTTAGCCTCTTGAAGAGCTACATGCCTTCAGGTGAAAGATTGGTCAATGTGTACATATGACAACAATATCCCAAGCACTCAAAAAACCTGGACGGTAGGGCAGCAAGAAGGAAGCCATGACTCAAAAATCCCACCTTGAGTCCCGTTTGAGGTGTGTAGAAAAAACATTCTGGAGATTCTGAAGCCGTGTGACAAAACGTTTTGTTGTTTGATGAAACCAAGATGGAAC
>JAXMNL010001057.1:4549-24783 GCA_035128595.1 Eptatretus atami
AAGAGAGAGATTCCCTTACAGGAGGCTGTATATGGCCTGAATGAAAGGGGTAGAAGCTGAAAAATTTGCATCATAGTCCTAATGGAGGGTAGTTTCAAGAAATGTGTGAGGTCTTAACGATTGGTCTTTTAGATTTTGAATGACTTCTGGCATGGATGTGCAAAATGATGGTATTCAGACCCCCTAAAATGGACACATTTTCCCTATATCTTGACCAATATAGTAGCTAAAAGCAATGAGTGAACACTTTCCTAGAATCAAGAAGGAACTCTGTATCATGTGTTCAAAACTTCATGGACTGCCATCTTAAAAATAAAAAAATTAATGGGAAAAAACAATCAATTTTACACGCCGTATACGAGTGATTTTCCACTTTACAAGGAACCTGTCCAAATGTGTGAGGAATGTATAGGAAGGTGAAATTTGCATGCCAGGTTAAAAACACAAATGTTAGTACATTGTGGAAGCACAAGCCTCCAGTGTGAAGTTAAAAATGGACTCCTGGCAGCATGGCAAAAATGATGGTATTCAGACCCCAAAAATGGACACATTTTCCCTCATATCTTGACTAATATAGTAGCAACAAGAAATGACTGAAAACTTTATAGATTGAGAAAGAACTCTCCTGTGATCATGTTTAAAAGTTCCTGGGACTGCCTCTTAAAATGAAAAAAATTATGCGTGGAAAAAACAATCATTTTACACAGACACTGTCATTCGGTGATTTTTCCACTACAGGAACCTGTCAAATTGGTGGAAGGAATGGTATAGGAAGGTGAAATTTTGCATGCCATTCCTGAACATAATGTAGTTACATTGTGTGCGAAGCACACCTCCAAGTATGAAGTTTAAAAATGGACTCCTGGCATGCATTGCAAAAATGATGTATTCCTCAGACCCCAAAAATGGTACAGCATTTCCCCTCATTATCTGACCAATATAGTAGCTACAGAATGAGAGAACAGTTTATTAGATCAGAAGGAACTCCTGTATCACTTTTAAAATTTCAATGGAGCTGCCTCTTAAAAAATAAAAAAAATTATGCGGGAAAAACAATCATTTTTATACACGGCCTGTCATAACGAGTGAAATTTTTTCCACTTACAGGAACCTTCAAAATGTGGTGAGGAATGGTATAGGAAGCTGAAATTGCCTGCCAGTTCCTGGCATAAGATGAAGTAACATTGTCTGCGAACACAAGCCCTCCAAGTGATGAAGGTTTCAAAATGGACTCCTGGCATGCAAGTGCAAAAATGATGGTATTCGACCCTAAAATGGACACATTTCCTCATATTCTTGACTAAATGTAGCTACAAGAATGAGTGGTGAACACTTTCTGAGATTCAGAAGGAACTCCTGTCATGTTTTATAAATTTCATGGAGCTGCCTCTTAAATAAAAAAAATTATCTGGAAAAACAATCATTTAAACACGGCCCTGTCATTCGAGTGATTTTTCCATTTACAGGAGGCTGTTAGATGGACTGAACGAAGGGTGTAGGAACTATGAAATTTTGCAGCGCAAGTCCTAATGAGGGGGTAATGTTTCAAATGTGTGAAGACCTTAGGATTGTGTTTTAATAATTTTGAAATGAGCTCTGGCATAGATGTGCCAAAGATGGCAATTCAGACCCTAAAAGTGGACACATTTTCCCTCATAATCTTGAACCAAGTATAGTAGCTACAGAATGAGTGGAACACGTTCTAGATTCAGAAGAGGTCCTCTTCAGTCTTTAAAACTTCATGGAGCTAACTCTTAAATTAAAACATTATGCGGGAAAAACATCATACAGGGACTGTCATTACAGGATTTTTCCCCACTTACAGACCTGTCAAAAATGGGGTGAGGAAGGTTAATAAGGAAGTGAAATTTTGCCTGCCAGTCTGACGTAAATGAAGTACATTATGTGCGAAGCACAAAGCCTCCAAGTGTTGAAAGTTTCATCAAACATGGACTCCTGGCATGCACGTGCCAAAATGATGGTATTGCCAGACCCCTAAAATGGAACACATTTTCACTCATTATCTTGATTAATATAGTAAGCTACAAGAATGACTGAACACTTTCCTAGATTCAGAAGGAACTCCTGTAATCATGTTAAAATTTCATGGAGCTGCCCTCTTTAAAATAAAAAATTATGCTGGAAAAACAATCATTTTAAACACGGCCTGTCATACGAGTGATTTTTCCATACAGGAGGCTGTTAGACTGGCCGAAATAGGGTGAGGCAAAGCTGAAGATTTGCATGCAAGTCTAATGGAGGGAGTGTAAAATGTGTGAAGACTTAGTGTATTGTTGTTTTAATTTTCGAATGACTTCTGCATAGATGTGCAAAAATGATGTTACAGACCCTAAATGGCACATTTCCTCATAATCTTGACCAATAAGTAGCACAAGAATGCGTGAACAACTTTCTTGAATTCAGAAAGGAACTCCTGTATTCATGGGTTTCAAAAACTTCATGGAGCTGCGCTCTTAAAATAAAAAAATTATGCGGGAAAAACAATCATTTTAACACGGCCTGTCATTAACGAGTGATTTTTCCACTTACAGAACCTGTCAAATTGTGTGAGGAATGGTACTATGGAAGGTGAAATTTTTGCATGCCAAGTTTTACACAAATGTATTACATTGTGTGCGAAGCACAAGCCCCAATTGATTGACATTTAAAAATGGACTCCTGGCATGCCCATGTGCAAAAATGATGGTATCAGAGACCCCAAAAATGGACACATTTCCTCATATCTGACTAAAGTATAGTAGCGACAAGCATGACCTGAACACTTTAATAGATTGAGAAATGAACTCCTGTATCATGTTTAAAAAGTTCCCTGGAGCTGCTCTTAAAAATAAAAAATTATGCGGGAAAAAAACTAATCATTTTACCCGACTGTCATTCGAGTGATTTTCCAACTTAAGGAAACCTGTCAAATGTGGTGAGAATGTATAGGAAGGTGAAATTTTGCATGCCCAGTTCTCAACATAAAGTAGTACATTTGTGCGAAGCACAAGCCTCCAAGTGATGAAGTTTAAAAAATGGATCTCCTGGCATGCATGTGCAAAATGATGGGTATTTCAGACCCAAAAATGGACACATTTCCCTCATATCTGACCAATACGTAGTACTACAAGAATGAGAAAACAGTTTAGTAGATTCAGAGGAACTCCTGTGTATCACTTGTTAAAATTTCATGGAGCTGCCCTCTTAAATAAAAAAATTATGCGGGACCAATCATTTTACAGCGGCCTGTCATAACGAGTGATTTTTCCACTTTACAGGAACCTGTCAAATGTGGTGAGGAATGGTATAGGAAGCGAAATTTTGCACTTGCCCAGTTTCTGAATAAATGAAGTACATTGTCTTGCGAAGCAACAAGCCTCCAAGTGATGAAGTTTTCAAAATGGATCTCCTGGCATGCACGTGCAAAATGAATGGTATTCAGACCCTAAATGGAACACATTTCCCTCATATCTTGACTAATGATGAGTAGCTACAGAAGAATGAGTGATAACACTTCTAGATTCAGAAGAAAAAATCCCTGTAATCAAAATGTTTTTAAAATTTCATGGGGAGCTGCCTCTTAAAAATAAAAAAAAATTATGCTGGAAAACAATCATTTTACACGGCCTGTCATTCGAGTGATTTTTCCATTTACAGGAGCTGTTAGTGGACGAAAGAAGGGTGGTAGGAAGCTGAAATTTTGCACGCAAGTCCTAATGACGGGGTAAGTTTCAAATGTGTGAGACTTTAGTGAGTTGTTGTTTTATTTTGAAATGAGCTTCTGCATATGATGTGCCAAAATGATGGCATTCAGACCCTAAAATGGACACATTTTCCCTCATATCTTGACAATATAGTAGCACAAGCATGAAGTGAACAACGTCAGATTCAGAAGGAGGTTCCTTTTCATGTCCTTTAGAACTTCAATGGACTAAACTTCTTTTAAAAATAAAATACATTTGCGGAAAACAATCAGTTTTAAATCAGCCGGCCTGTCATACGAGTGATTTTTCCACTTACAGGAGCCTGTCAAAGGGGGTGAGGATGGTAAGGAAGCTGAAATTTGCCTCAGTTTCTGCACGTAAATGAAGTACATTATGTGCGAAGCACACCCCAAAGTGTTGAAGTTTTCAAAATGGATCCTGGCATGCACGTCAAAAAAATGATGGTATTCAGACCCCCTAAAATGGACACATTTTCCCCTCATATCTTGATTATATAGTAGCTGACAAAATGACTGAACACTTTCTAGATTCAGAAGGAACTCTGTATCATGTTTTAAAAATTTCATTGGAGCTGAACACCTCTTAAAATAAAAAAAATTTTATGCTGGAAAAACAATCATTTACCACGGACTGTATACGAGTGAATTTTCCCATTTACCAAGGAGGCTGTTAGATGGCCTGAAGTAAGGGTGTAGGAAAGCTGAAATTTTGCACGCAATCCCATAATGGAGGGGTTAGTTCAAAAGTGTGGAACCCTTCAGTGATGTGTTGTTTTAATTTTAAAATGAGCTTCTGGCATAGATGTGCAAAAATGATGGATTCAGACCCCTAAAATGGACACATTTTCCCTCATTACTTGACTCATACTACAGGTAGCTACAAGAAGCGGTGAACACATTCTAAGATCAGAAAGTGGAACTCCTGTACATCGTGTTCAAAACTTCATGGACTGCCTCTTAAAAATAAAAAAAAAATTATGCGGGAAAAACAATCATTTTAACACGGCCCTGTCATACGAGGATTTTTTCACTACAGGAACCTGTCCAAATGTGGGTGAGGATGGTATAGGAAGGTGAAATTTTGCCATGCCAGTTTTAAACACAAGATGTAGACATTGTGTGCGAAGCCAAGCCTCAAGTGATTGAAGTTTTAAAAATGGACTCCTGGCATGCATGTGCAAAACATGATCGGGATTCAGACCCAAAATGGACACATTTTCCTCATCATCTTGACTAATATAGTAGCGACAAGAATGACTGAACACTTTCTGATTGAGAAAGAACTCCTGTATTCAACGTGTTAAAAGTTCCTGGAGCTGCCTCTTAAAATAAAAAATTATGCCGGGGAAAACAAAATGCATTTTACACGACCTGTCCATTCGAGGTGATTTTCCACTTACAGGAACCTGTCAAATGTGGTAGGAAGTGTATACGGAAGGGTGAAATTTTGCAATAGCCAGTTCTAACATAAATGTAGTACATTGTGTGCGAAGCAACAAGGCCTCAAGTGATGAAGTTTAAATGGACTCCTGGCTGCATGTGCAAAAAATGATGGACAGACCCCCAAAATGGACACATTTTCCCCTCATATCTGACCATATGTACTAAGCAAGAAAATGAAGAACAGTTTTATAAGTTCAGAAGGAAACTCCTGTATCACTTGTTAAATTCATGGAGCTGCCTCTAAAATAAAAAATTATGCGGGAAAAACAGATCATTTACACGGCCTGTCATACGAGTGAATTTTTCCACTTACAAGGAACTTCAAATGTGTGAGGAATGGTATAAGAAGCTGAAATTTTGCCTGCCAGTTCTGAATAAATGAAGTACATTGTCTGCGAAGCACAAGCCTCCAGTGATGAAGTTTCAAAATGGACTCCTGGCAGCACGTGCAAAAATGATTGGTATCAGTACCCCCTAAAATGACACGATTTTCCCCTCATATCTTGACTAATATAGTAGCTACAGAAATGAGTGAACCACTTTCTTAGATTCAGAAGAACTCCTGGTAAATCATGTTTTAAAATGGTTCATTGGAGCTGACCCTCTTAAAATAAAAAAAAATTTGCTGAAAAAAATCATTTTACACGGCCTGTCATTCGAGTGATTTTTCCATTACAGAGGCTGTTAGATGGACTTGAAAGGAAT
The DNA here is from genome assembly GCA_035128595.1 of Eptatretus atami. Lineage (NCBI taxonomy): Eukaryota > Metazoa > Chordata > Myxini > Myxiniformes > Myxinidae > Eptatretus > Eptatretus atami. The sequence goes on from JAXMNL010001057.1 coordinate 10,422, forward strand.
GGTGTAGGAAGCTGAAATTTTGCACGCAAGTCCTAATGGAGGGGTGTTCAAATGTGTGAAGACCTTAGTGATTGTTTGTTTTAATTTTGAAATGAGCTTCTGGCATAGATGTGCCAAAATGATGGCATCAGACCTAAATGGACCACATTTTACCCCTCATATCTTGACACACTATAGTAGCTACAAGAATGATGTAACACGTTCTAGATTCAGAAGGAGGTCCTCTTTCCATGTCTTAAAAGCTTCAGGGCAGCTACTTAAAATAAAAACATTATGCGGGAAAAACAAATCATTTTACACGGCTGTCATACGAGTGATTTTTCCACTTACAGGAGCCTGTCAAATGGGGTTGAGGGAATGGATAGGAACTGAACTCTTGCCTGCACAGTTCTGACGTAAATGAAGTAACATTATGTGCGAAGCAACAAGCCTCTCAAGGTGTTAAAGTCTTCAAATGGACTCCTGGCATGCACGTGCTAAAAATGATGGTATTCCAGACCCCTAAAATGAACATTTTCCCTCAAATACTTGATTAATATAGTAGCTACAAGAATGACTGAACACTTTCTAGATTCAGAAGGGAACTCCTGTATGCATGTTTTAAATTCATGGAGCTGCCTCTTAAAAAATAAAAAAAAATTATGCCTGGAAAAACTTCCTTTTACACACGCCTGTCATACCGAGTGATTTTTCCATTTACAGGAAGGCTGTTAGAATTGGCCCTGAGTAGGGTGTAGGAAGCTGAAATTTTTCTAACAGAAAGTCCTAATGGAGGGGTAGTTCAAAATGTGTGAAGACCTTAGTGGAATTGGTTGTTTAATTTTTGGAAAATACTTCCTGGCATAGATGCTGCAAAAATGATGGGATTCAGACCCCTAAAAGGACCCATTTCCCTCAGATCTTGACCAATAGTAGCTACAAGAATCGTGAAACACTTTCTACAATTCAGATGAGGAGGTCTCTTTCATGTCTTAAAAACTCATGGAGCTGCCTAATTAAAATAAAAACATTATGCGGAAAAACTAATCATTTCACGGCCTTCATAGAGTGATTTTTTCCGCTTACAGGAGTGCTGTTAGAAGGCCCAGAAGGTGTAGGAAGCGAAATTTTGCACGCCAGTCCAACTGAGGGTTGTTCAAAACGTGTGAAGACCTTAGTGATTGTTGTTATGAATTTTGAATGAGCTTCTGGCATAGATTGCAAAAATGATGTAATTCAGACCTAAAATGGACACATCTCCCTCATATCTTGACCAAGTATAGTAAGCTACAGAATGAATTGAAACTGTTCTAGATTAGAGGATCCAGCGTCCTCTTACATTTGTTAATACAGAGAGAGACCTACCAGAGAGAGAGAGAGAGAGAGAGAGAGAAGAGAGAGAGAGAGAAGAGAGAGAGAGAGAGAGAGACAGTACTCTCTCAGCAACTAGCGTCTGAAATTCGTCCCGATCGCATCATCGCCAGAAGGAGTGAGATAATATTTTTTAACTCTGTCTCCTGTCTGGCAGTCAAACAAAAGGCTGAAAATCAATTCAAACAGGAAACTTACTGTTTTTTTAAGGAGTATAAAGGACACAAACAACAGGCACAAGGAACTAATGTACGTCAATAATAGTCCAGTCAATTAGGAAATAACCCGTCACAAATTGCAATAGTAATGATTCCACAACACTATTTCAACTCAAGAAATATACTCTGAAATAAATATTCCAATGTATTGAATCAACCGATGGGAACAGTGTCTATTTGCATAAATTCCAAAATGGTCGCAGAAACCGGTTAATTCGAAGTTTCAGCCCATCTATTTAAGCTATTATCGTGGTGATAACTGACTATTGTTGTTGGGTGCTACACAAATAGAAAGGCCGTGTAAGCTGGGCAGCTGTCATACATGGACTTTTGGAAATCTGCAAAAAAAGAATAAATTAATTTATCAAATAAAATGGCTAATTAATAAAGTGAAAATGGTACAATAGAGTAGATTCGATGAATAATGAAACATTAAATTGTCATTAAATTACACTGGTATAACATGATGATTGCATATCCCTACAACAGGATATCTGTTACTCTATCAGATAAATACATCATATACATAAATATAGGTAAATGACTTTAAGCATAATATTGTTATGGTGTAAAGTAAAAAAACGGATATTGGGTTATTGACGAAGTGTGAACTTTTATTGCGCTGATCTATGCCCAGTGGCCCACGCATGTAGTTGCTCGCAGCAATGTTAACAGGGCCTAACATGCAATGGATGAATATATGTATGTGATCCATCAGTGCTATGTACTCGATAGGCCATATTCAATTGTATTATTGTGAACCCTCTCTATTTCCAGGGTGAGTCATGATGTATGAAGAGCTGAGTTGTGTTGTATGCAGAAATCCATATCGTCAGACCAACCAAGCTCCCAACTCCTGCAAAGGATGTTGATGGCAATCAATAGAGCAAGTACAGCCAGACACAGTAACATTAATGCTCTCTGGACACATGTCCACCAGAACTGTCGCCAAGTTTTATACAAACCTCATTACATAGAGCAATCCAACCGTAGACACTTGGTGATCTTCCTTCATGCACAATGGACAACCATCTTTGCGATCAATCGGTGGGTTTATTATTAGCCAGTCCTTCCTCTTTTGATGGGCCAGGGTGATCCCCGAGAAGGCAGAATTCACCGATTTGAAAACTCAGTACCCATTCAGAACATCTAAGATTTCAGAAGAGTGTTCTTCAAGTATGTGACAAAGAAATGATGAATGGGGCGAAAACGGTCCAGGAGAATCAAAGCTGTCCATGATTACATGGCTGGCGGATGCCGTATATCACAAGCGTCAGCATAATAATGTCAAGAACCAACAAAGATATTCCTGTAAATTTCCAACAACATGATGATAATACATCATGAAAACGTAATGAAATGGGGAAGACCTCATCACAATGTCATGCAAGCTGAGCATTAAAATGTCATGGCATAACTTTTGACACAATGATGATGAACAGACGACCACCATTAAGATCTATTCGACAATTATGGCAGAGTTCCTTTCAGACTCCAAACGTTCACACCTATGTCACCTTACATGAAAGACCAAATAGAGAAGAAGTTGTCGGAAGATAAAGTCCATCAATCACAGAGATAATGGAAAACAACCGTGGTCACAATGTGGAGCAATGCGACAAGTATTCTTCCAGGATTTCCATTCTCAACCAAAGGCAGCAAACCCTCAACAAGAAAATGACAACATAATAAGACTGTGCAAACTCTTTGAAGAATGAGCATAAAGATATCAACAACAATCTGACATTATCCCACATCGCAGAATGGATTCGGTAGAAAAATGTGCTTTGTACATTCTTACCAAAGTCCCTCAATTATTTATGGTGACGTATTCACTGGTGTTGACAGCGACAGGAAGATGGCCTCAATTGGAGCAATTCCATGGTTGCAGGCCACTCGCGCCGGGTGTCTACTAGCTCCTCTGCGCTGGGCTTTTGGAGTTCAACTACATCAACCACTTGGCTCAAAAAGTTCCTCATAGATACTCTTCCACAAACATGGATTCACGTGCACTATAGTGAGGTCTCCAAAATTTTGACGATAGTGCAGCTGTGAAGGAAGGCACAGATATTCCTAAACATATCAAGTGAGCAACTTTATACATATACATTGCAGATAACGTTGATCATAACCTCCGCACCAATCGATGGACATAATACTTTCCATGGGATTGGCATCATGGCTAACTGTAACCCCACTGCCGAGACGTTGTACAAATGTTTACATCGAGCGCATGTTTTCATTTTCAATGGATTGACTACTTCGTACGCATGAAGTTGGGGTTTAATTTTTTATATCTAACTTCTATATGCATGTATGCCCTAACGAAGTATAATGTGGATATTGATTCTCATTTACGATTATGATTAGAAACATGAGCTTCTTATTCATATCTTAGCGTCCAGATGTGTGGATGAATCATTTAAATATATTGTTACGCGTTGTGGAAATTTCGCATACACCATAGGCCCTCCAGGTGAGATATCTCTTGTAAAGTACATGTGTAGTTAGCCCCAAACCCGTTGTTATAGAGGAATTTAATGGTGATCCAATCCGGGCTGCGACGCTTTGAGTTAGCATTTTTTCTGTTCTATCTTTATTTTAAAAACAAACCGCATCTCAACTCACGCCATCCCACCAACAGCGCCAACCCACACTACAACGACGCCACCTCCACCATCTACGCTAACCCACATCTTCGCCACTCGCCATTCAAGTAAGCCCGTGCGTTTACGATCTCCGCGGAGCCACAAACAAAACCAACAAAACGATGTCTCGTGGCTTTTTCCCGCCATTTTTTCCCCGCGCTTGGTGTGAGGGAAGGGGGAAGGACGACTCGCCGCCGTTGGTGGGATGAACAGCGTGAAGGCGGTCGGGGTTGAGGAACGGCCCCTTTTCGGAGAAAACCCCTCTCGAAAAGGAGGGTGGGCGACACGGGGGCGGGGAGAAACGGCGGAGCCCCCGTCAAAGGTGGACAGGACGACCATCGAGTGAGAAAGTTGTCTTCGGTTGGTCGAGTTTGGTTCGGAGAGTTTGGTTCTTCGAGCTTCTGCTGCTTGTCTTGTCGGGGGAAGGGTCCTGTGATCGGCGCTTTTGCGAGCGACCTGTGAACGAGGCACGGACGGGAGACGCGGCAGCGCCGGTGGTGATGGACCTGCGCATCCGGCGAGGAGTGCCCGGAGAGGGTTCGCCGGCCGCGAGGAGGTCGGGGCCAGGCGCGAACCTCGCTGACGGTCGTGGAAAAGGGACTCACGACAGCCACGGAAAGGAGTCCGCGAGCTGTCTTTCCTTTTTCCTTTGCTTTGGTGTTAAATGTGTTTGGCGCCGTCCAACAAGTAGTAATTGTTTAAGTGTTGCCGTGTGTACGCGTATTCGGGTTTTATCTCTTCTTTGATTTAATATTGCATTTTGACTGTAATGGCTGTGGATACGGTTGCTTGTCTGTGTGTGTGTGAATTAAAAAGTGCTTGCTGTGAACTGTTCCCGCTCTTGCTTCGCTCTTTCCTTTTTGATTGACCCTCCATCTTGCAATCACATAAGGGGGTCGTAAGTGGGTTTAAAAACCCGCCCGGTTAATTAATCGGAACCGTCAAGGCCGAACGAATAACACCGCTCGGTTATGACTGTCGACGGAACGGAACCGCTTAAAGCGGTTTCGTGTCCGGATCGGCCTGTGCGTGGTAAGATCGCCCGGGTCGACCACTCGCGCAGTCTTAGGTAGGTCGGAATTTGGCGTAGCAATCTATCTGCGGCGGGTGGGCAATTGGCACGATCGTGTGAAGTTAAACCCCCACCCGTGACTTAGCTCCCGCGTGTTCCGAGCGGGTCACGATTGAATTGTCCGTTCCGGGGGGGCGAGGCGGCCGCCATTCGAGTCGAGCGCCGATCGCACGCCGGCGGGCGCGAATTCGCAACGAAATATTCTATATGTGATACAGGTATATCCAAATTCAATTTTGGCAATAATCCATTGTGAACCAATACAATTATAAATATGTCAAAGGGCATTATAAGTTTCAATTATAAGGTGATTAATGATTGAAATGGAGCATGTATTCAAACTTGAGTTAATTCTTGTTAACCAGAATGATGAATTACCTTGTTTGAACATGCACAATAGCAAAATAATGTTTCTACATTAAACTTTATAATATGATGTCTTTTTTGTCTTCTCGAATTCTCTCATAAAACTTCCATACACTCCACCTCAAATCCATATGTATATGTCATCTCTAGCTGGACATCATGACCTATTTGTCCCATTTATGATAAGGTAATCTTTCCTAACAATCGCAATACGATTTATATGAACCATTAAGTTTGATCTAAACGTTTCCCTTGAATGTAAACAAATTGAACACCAAAAAATGAAGCTCTACAACATTGGTTGTTGAATGTATGATATTTATAGTAGTTTCTTCACTATTAACTGATTGCAGCAATCTACCATCCGTCCGCACGTTTTGTTTGTTCTGAAATGGCCGTAAATCCCCCACAATATTCTATTTAACATAACATTAACTGGTAAAAATAATCGAGATGATGGAACTGGGTGTTTTAAACACTTGTGAATGACTCCATAGAAAGTTCAGGAACACATTTATGTCATATTTACATCAAAATACTGCAAAAAGCCTTTTAAAATGGCGGCCACTGGATTTGTTTCAATAGTTTCCCAAATAAATTTCAATTTGGATTCATATCAATACAAATGAATATTTAGTTACCTCATATAACAGTTTGTCATTATTGCAACACCTACAACTGATGACGGAAACAATTGTATGAAGTTTATATGGTTCAAGATTTTTGTGGCGGCCATCTTGGATTATGCAAATTTGACAGTCTTCCCATACTTTGATTCACCGAAATTTTGATCTGTATTCAAGCACTTATTCTGTGTCAAATTTTAATATAGGACTCGTTACTACTATTGCAAATTTGTGGTGGGTTAACGCCTTATTTGGCTAATTCGACTTGACGCTAAGGCGGTGTAACAGATCGGTGGCATCACGGTGGTAACTTCCAAATGTTCTCTTTGCACGAACTTGTAAAAATCTTATTTTTAATTTCAATTGAATTATATTACTCGACCTGAAAACACAAATCACCCATCTGGCGATTTCAAACTTTCCGTTTACTGTAAATTGGGGAAAAATAAGCCTGCGTTTGACGTCATGCCAACAACAACAAAATTTGCCGCTCTCAGGCGCGCCAGTTTTCCCTTTTCCTCAACATGTGCGCAAGTGTGAGGTGTCAATGACTCGAGTTATTTATCATTCGTCATTTTTGTGTTCGCGATTACCCCCCATTTCTCCGCTTAATGTATGTTTGTAAGGTCGATTTTTTACACCACCGATCCTCACTGCAGGGAAGGGGTGAAAGAAGAAGGGTTTAACCTGGAAAAGTAAAGAACTAGAGAACGAAGACTGATGAAGACCTATGAGAAACCTTCCACCATGGACCCATAACCCCCGGAGTGACCCACAAAGGTTCGACATTTGTTTTGGGGGGAAATATTTATTTTCTTGAGTAACGGAGACTGAGGTGTTCGATGTGCGAGCTTTGAGTGTGAGAGATTCTGAAGTTTAATTATGTTGTCCTAAACTAAAGCTTTAAAATAACCCGATTGTTTGAATTCTTACAGGATCACGACTGGTGTTTGATTCTTTAATTTCAACGCTTTTTCTGAATTGTACCCTCGGTCTTGTCGTTTCAAAATGTGTATCGGCTTGGGACGTCACGTGCTTCCATTTCAGGGGAAACAATCAAAAAAAAATATGAAAAATATGTTTCTTTTGGTGTGCCAAAAGTTGTTCGACATAAACGTAGGGGGAATACGAGGACTGGACGCAGGAAAAGAGGCCATTTCAATCAAAATGGATGCCGTTGTGCTCTCTCAACACCTTATCAATTCAATCTGACAGTTTATTGTTTTTTTATAAACATGCTCGAGGCTCGTAGAAGAGCGATGACACAGAAACAAAATCAGAAACACAGCAACAATAAAGGGAACAGCAGGAGAAAGGGGAAACACCAACAGCGGCAGAGCAGAAAGGTAGATGGAGATAGACCCAAAAGGGCAGTACGATGAGGGGTAATGGAGAATGCTAAGGGTGGAACAATATGGACAATAAGAGATTTTGGGAGGGTCAGGATGGTCAACAGGGTGCTGAAAGATCGTGATTTTTGGATTGGGTGAACTGAGATGTGGTGAACAGGTGTCCTGACACATGGAGGGAAAATGAGATTGAAGAAGAGTGTGGAAGTTTGGTTTCACCCGGTGGGATAGAAAGAGGAATAAATGAGTGGAGCTGAGCAGTGATACTGGATTTCGGTTAGTTTCAACACCAGAATGGGGTTGGTGATGGACCGTGTGAGCCGTGCAGACCGGGGAGACAAAAGGACGGAAACGAGCAGAGGATTCAAGACAGAAGGAAGGGCGGGAGAAACAAGAGAGCCACCAACCGTCTGCGAAGGCAAAATAATCGGAATGTCCCACCCGACTCCCTCTGCCCTTTCCACAGATATTCTACATGTCTCTGTTCCCCAACTATAGTTGTCCTCCCTATCCCACCCCTCTTGTCTCCTGCCTGCTCCTGTTATATATTTTATTTTATTTTGTATGTATTGTCAAGGCTCATATGAAGCTAACACACAGAACGTACAACAATGGGAGCAGGAGACAGAGAAGTGGGAGAGGGAAGGAGAAAACAGTGGGGAACCAGAGACGTGAGAGATGTGGAAGGGAGAGGGATTGGGAAGCGGGGTACATGTGGTAAGAAGATGACACTACAGGGACTTTCAGGTCCTCACATTGACAGGGACTTTTCAGGAAGAAACAGGGAAATTTGAAAGGAGGTGGGTTGGGGTGGAAAATTAGGGGTGAAAAAGATCGTGGTTTTGGATGGGGGAGATAAGAGATGGTAGCGACAGCTGTTTTTGTAAGAAACCTGGAGGGAAGAATGGGATTGAAGAGAGTGTGGGAGTTTGTTAACATAAGGCGGGAAAAAGAGGAATGAAAAGAGTGAAGGTGAGCATGATCCCTTGATTTTGTAAGTTTAAAACCAGAATGGGATTGTTGCGGAGCCTTGAGTTCCCTGCAGAAATATACATAAGTTCAGACAGAGCGGGGGTGGGGGGGGGGGGGGCGAGACCGGAGAGAAGACGGTAGAAAACAAAAGACCACCGACGCTGCCTGCGGTGAGAGACCCAAAGACTCAGCCTCACTGTGGGAGATCCCAATGATCCTAAATGGCCTTGGTTTCCACAGCGAGTGAAACGAGAAAGTAGAGGCAGGAGCATCACCCAGAGGGGAGAGCAGTACTCCATCAGGCTGCGGATGAAAACTTTGTAAGTGGTCAGGAATCTCGGGTTGCCAGGAAGGACTTTGCACACGAGATTCCCAGTCGGCTCCGGCGTTGGAGGCCCAATTTTGAAAAATGTGACTTGCCCAAGAGAGATCATGGCTGAGAGTGGAGACCCAAGAGTTTAAGTGACTGAACTTCACGAGGGTTATTGAAGAAAGTAGGTGGAGATTGCAAGTAACGGTCTTTCGGTTTGAGAGAGACAGAGAGAGAGATAGAGAGAAGAGAGAGAGAGAGGGAGAGAGAGAGAGAGAGAGAGAGAGAGAGAGAGAGAGAGTAGAGAGAGAGAGAGAGAGAGAGAGAGAAGAGATTTTCAGGGGATGAAAGACGTTTCATTCGTGTTGACAGTTTGTGATTTTGTCAAGGCCTGCAGGGGAGGGAAGAGGCGCTTTCCTGTCTGTCAGAACTGATGAGAAGATGTCCACGGCAGAAAGTGGAGTAATCAGCAATAGGTAGAGGAATTTTTCAGAGCATGAACGTGAGAAATCTTGATGAAGATTAAGAATATGAATGGGGCTGAGAACCTGCCTGGGGTAACTCCGCCTTGCCAGGGAAGGAGAGGAAAGGGTCCATTGAGAGCGCAACACTTGACTATGAGAGTATTTGGAAGCAAGTTAATCCAAGAGTGAGTTGGCCCTTGGACTCCATAGACAGACAGTTGGAGAGTAAGGAAGGATCCAGACTGTATAAAAGCTTGAGATATTCCAGAGAGGATGGCCCTAAATTTCATGTCTGACCTTGATGGTCCTCCATCCATTTGGGAGAGTATAAGCACATGTCAAGGTTCGGGGAATCTCTGGGGATTTCAGGCAGATTCTTCCTGTGGTCAGAAGGAAGGTCGCCAACCTGACATCGTCAACTCCTGCCTCGAACCAAGTCCTTCTCTCTCTCTGGCACATTGTGTAAATTGCATTTGCGAATCAACATGCCACATTGAAGCTGCGCACTCAAGGTAATACTGGGGTGATCGAGAACGTACACCGTACAGATCACCAGTATGACAATGCTTGATCGATTTAGGGAGGCTGTCTCCAAGTGTTGACCACCCCTTTAAACCATGAACCATTGAGCTTCCATCACTCTCTGTCTTCAAATCAAGAGAGGAAAGTCATCAACCATTTAAATGCTGGAGTTGCCAGCCACAGAACCACACTGATCCACTGTGGCTGAAGGGAGAGAGCCATCCTCACATCCACAATTAATGACGTTGACAGACTTAAATGAAGTCATAATGGCACAAACTCCCAAAGATCCAAGACCAGTCTGGTCGTTGCTGATTCTGCAGCTACCAAAACAGGCAAACCTCTCTCCAACAGAGTTTTAATATACAATCAACATTTCTGAAAGCTCCAAACAAAAATGAGCTCAAAGTCAATGCTCCATAATGTTGCCTGTGAACATGGGACCCAACAAACCCTCCCTAACCCTGACAAGAAATGTGGCTCGCTCTGAAGTGCTGTACTCCACCAATTTGCACAAGGTACAATTAGTCATAATTACGTATTTGTTTTAACACGCGGTTGCCTTCTGTCGATTAATTACGTATGGATATTAATTACGCAACTGTTGGAATGTAATCTTTATCGCTTTAGACTGCTGAAACCCCTTGACCTTTGAAGACCTTCCAAAAGCCCTGAAGGCCAAAAGATCCTATTACCATTTTTTACATCCTTGACCACTTGGACTTCTTCATATACAACTTGAATTTCAAATAAATATAATATCACAAATATTACAAATACATTTGTAGAAAGAAAGTTAGTGGATTATTATTGGTGTAAAAATCATGCCAACACAGCAAATTCTGTGAGGTCAATCCCCGTGACGACGTGTGGAGAGGCCCGAGCGAGCAAGCCGAACGCACACCAGTGATATGATAGCTCGCTATCGTTATTATTGCATGATCAAAGCAGTAATTGGAGTATGTATGAAAGAAGGGTTTCCCACAGTTACAGCATGGTGGCAACACAAAGCCGGCTCCAACCGACCGGAAGATCCAGAAAATCAAGAACATAGTGTAAAAATCAGTCGAACACCAAATGTTGCGTGGGACCTTTACATAGGAAAGGATCGTCAAACACACTGCCCAAAGATGGATGAAATCTTTTTGAAAGGATTTCAACAGTTGTCCAGTTGAATGAACGAACTATTTGAATGATTGTAGGGGACCAGAACAATGAGAAGGACGATAATTAGGCATGGAGGGGGAATTGGATGGCTTCTCAAATGGATTTGTGAATAAGCTAAGCATTAGACAAGGTGATTACCTGTTGGTATATTCGGTGTGGCGCAGAACTTCCTTCCTGGCAACTACCCCAACTCCATGGAAATGAGACAAGGAAAGGTGGCGGCACCCCAAGAAATGGCGTTTTACCTTCACTCGCTGAAATGATGACTCAACATGGAGTGCAATCTGGGTGGTGCTGGGGAGGCGGGTCTTGTGCAAGCCGGAGATAAATTTAAATCTATCTCGGAGTTGTTTCTTGCAGAACAACATCGGAGTTGCTCTGAAAGGACAAAACGGAGAAACCGTGAAAAAATAAAATAAAATAATAACGATAAGAGTTAAAACTTACTTTGCCGGGGAGATTTAACAAATAATGTTAAATGTTTTGGTAGGAGATTTTGTCTACATTGAACTTGAATTCGGCCAACAGCTGCATAGTTAGTTATAATTAAACATGGTCTCATGAACTCTGCCTTCTCATTGTATTGAAAAGTTATATCTTATTTTAGATTGTAAACAGGATCTCATCCACTGCCTGAGGGCTATGGACTTCTCTCATTGTGTTCCGAAGCCATACCCTATCTGTTCAAACAGATGCTCCCACTGGCCTGCTGAGGTCAATGCTTAAATCTGCCTATGGTAAATTACAACGTTTCTCTGTACGCGCATGCCTGAAAGCAGGCACGCATTCCTTCACTGCTTTATCTGTTACCATGGTTGTATGATTCGAAATTGTTTTCCTCTTGCTTGAAAGGACTTTTGTTGAACAAAGCTTTCTTGTAGTCTGGATGATAACCCAGTTACCTCTTGAAAGCTCTGACCCATCCTATTCCAATCTATAAAAATAACCATGTTCCTCGCTCAGAGTCAGAGATCTGCTTGTACTGCTTGAGACAAGTAAGCCTTTCTCTGCCACAGCGTGTGTTTTACAATAAGATCTATTAGGATTATAAAGGTGCTTTCTCTTTTGTTGTTAATTCCAACACAATTAACCCACTGTTTCGTTTCACGACATCTGACCAAATTTTTACTTCTACACTGCTTCGTTTTAAAACCACCAAAATCTGGTCTTATTTAGATAAAAGAGCAATTTACATTCAAAATGACAGTTTTCATCGAGCCTGGAAGGCATACGAGAACCAAACAAAAGAGGCAGCATAACCTTCCAGGATCCGCACTTTGTGTCAGAACTTGCAAATAGTTAAGGAAACTCGTATTTTTACATAATAAATACAACCTCACGAAGAAAAAAAAGGTTTGATGCTCACCTTGCAAGAAACAACACAAAGTAAAAAATAAATAAATAATCAACTGACTCCCAAACTGGAAAATAAATGTGCAAGTCCAAACAACAAATGAACACGCACCCAGACTCAACTGGCTATCAAGTGAAAGCTTCGCTGAACCACATAAAAAAGTCACGCTTTACAAGGTGCTGATGAAGTTATAATGTTGCAGACACTACACTTGTCAAGTATGTGTTCAACGTCTACCAAGTCTTAGTGTCAACTCGGTGTCGATCACGCCTTCCCAAGTATGAAGACGTCGATGTACTGAGAGAAAGCTGTTCTATTGCCCACTCAATACACGTCACACGTAGAGCACAAAACACAGGAACATCTTACGTAAACCGAGGAGCCCGGAGGGTGCCGCTCTGGTCTAGAGACGGTTATATTGTTTGCGGGCCGGTATCGGCGACGAGCACAACGCCCGGAATGGGCTGCAGAGTCGACTCACCAACACCCGGAATTTAAGTCGTACCTTTCGGAAAACTCCGACAAAGTCGGGTTCCTCTTACCGGACCGTGAAATCGTCAATAATAAACCACGTGGTACAGGGTTATTTGCACATTTCAAAATACATAGAATCCACGTGGCGAGTTACCGAGTATTCACACCTCGACGCACTCGTAAACTGAGTCGAGCCGTTACGTGCCGACCGAGCGGGACGGTGCCAAAGTTCCGTCGGTCAATCGTACAATCTTACCGCGGCAACAGCCTTTATTAATTCACAACAACAAACGCGTCAGCTAAAGACAATGGGAAGAAACACAAGCAAACGAAATGACAACATTTAACAAATGTTTTATTATAATGGAAAGGGGAAGCATGCAAGAAGCAGATTATCACGAAACAATGAGATGCAAGTAATGTACAGCAAAGAGCACTTATACAATCCTAACTTACAGACGGGCCTCCCACATACAGACGCACCACCCCAAACAGAAACGGACCCAAATGGTCTTTATTATCGCCTTGCGGCTCGGAGGGAAGATGAGCTGAGAGACAGAATAATAAGCAAGGCTCCCGGCCGCACTGCGCGGCTCGACGTCCGCGCCTTCCCGGAGCACCAGTCGGCCAGAAGGAACCAGGGCAGCCAAGACCGCAGAACCACGAACAGCCACAAGACGAGCCGAGAAACAGAGCACGTCAGCGACGGATGCCTTCGCCCAGCCTCGAGAATGCGTCTTCCCCTCCGAGCTCTTCAGCAAGATCCTCACGCTCGAGCTAGATTCTGACGCTCTGGCAGATTCCCTTGCTCTCGCCCTCTCGTTGGAGTCCCTCGCTCTTTGGCCCTCGATCGATTCTCTCGCTCGCGTCCTTTTATCGCTCTCGGGCGCGGTTCGCTCCTCGTGACGCCTTCGGGCGCGGTTCACTCAGGCGTGGCTCGCTCTCAGGGCGCGGTCCAAGCGAAACCGATTCATGACCATATTTGGAATGGAATTCAGTCCGCCAATCATTGGGTGGCACGACGCATTCCCTACTGGCGCGCAGCCCAGCGAATCGGTTCAATGCCATAATTTGGGAATGGAATTCCATCCCCGAACAGAATTCTGAACAACGCCCGCATACCAAGCGGCGCACTACGGAGATGCCGGGAGCCAGAGGGTTATCAGTTGTTGTATTGAGATGTAGGAGCCGTAGTTTTGTTGTGAGTGATGTAAAAATCCTAACTATTAAAATAACCCACAGCGCATGTACATTTATTCACCCATTAAACGAGGTATGGGGACCCTAACTAAAAACACATACTTACCGATATAACTGTTCTATAGGACCTGTATGGGGAGTGCTTATGGCTTCCAGATTCGCAACAATATCACCCTCTTATATAGTCAGTTTTATTTTTGGACAATGTTAATGAAAAATGAACACTGCTTGCAGCTGGCAGTTGAAAGGAGGACAATTGTGAGATACACA
>JAXMNL010001059.1:12540-25469 GCA_035128595.1 Eptatretus atami
CATTTTTCCGTTCATTTTCTGCCAGCATGGCGGAATAGCTGGGCCATATTAAGTGACTCGGCTGAGCCGATTCGGCCAGGCGATCGGGGGGTTTTGGTGGAGAGGGAGGGAGGTGTTATACACCACGGCGCCGCCGCACCTATTTCGGGCTCTGCGTTTGGTTGGGGAGTAATTGTTCCTGCACACCATGTCCTGCTCGGGGGTCTACATCCTGAGCATGGATTCTAAACACTCTATCATCCATTCCTATTACCCCGGCTCCCGCTCGCCTTGAGACGCCATCTTATCCACGTAAGGGTTAATTTAATCGTCTCGTAATTTAGAGGGAATGGATCATGCCGGGGGTCGCTCCTCTCACCCCTGGACCGTTCCCTGGTGATTAGCTGGGAACAGGAGGGTTTGTTTTTCCGCGCTCTCTGACCAGTGTTGCGAATTCGGCGCCGCAGCGGGCGTGCGGATCGGCCACGTGACTCGAATCTCGACAGCCTCGCCCACTGGACGGACAATTCAGTACGTGACCCTCCCGGACTAACGCCGGGATCTAGTCAGGGGTGGACCTCGGCCTCACCACAACCCAGTCCGCATTCTACCGCGCGGATAGGTGTGAATCGCCGAAAAGTCGATATACCTAAATACCCGCACGGGTAAACCTACCGAGGGGTTGTACCTCGCCACAGGCCGACTCCGGACACGAACCGCAAGCAGTCCGGCTTCCGTGCTAACAGAGAGAAAGCCGAGCGGTGGTTATCGTCAGGCCTTGACGGTTCAGATTGATTATCGGGCGTATCCCGCTCACTGGACAACCCCTTACGTGAAGCAAGATGGGGAGACCAACAAACAGAGAGAAGGAGCAGCGAAACGGACGGGGGAACAGATCAACAAGCACGCATTTATTTACACACACACACGAAGAAGCAACATAAAGCATTGTATTATTAGCAAGAATGCACATATAAAAGAAAAGTTAAGACCGACCAACGCGAACAACGGCACACACTACACAGTTCTACTTGACGGGACTCTGGCGCCACACAACACGTTCACACAAACCCCAAAGAAAATGGAAGTCGCGACTTCCCTGCTCGTGTCGAGTCCTTGGCGGACCGTCCGCCGGACGTGGTCCAATTGGCCGTGGACTCCCTGCTGCGAGCGTGGTGCGGCGAGGCCTCTCCGGCGTGCCTCGTGCCTGCTCGTGCTGGCCCCTCGACGCCACGGACCGAGCAACGCACTGAGAAAGAGCCGAACCAAGAACACACCGACTGAGAGCCAATGAGGAGAGAGAGCGAAAACCAAGCAGAGGAGAGAGAGGCCGACTGAAACCGGAACCCAGAGAGGAGACCGAACCAAGAGAACACCGACCAAGAGAGCCAGAATGCCTCGCTGCGCCTCCGACTCTTAATACCCCCGGCGCCCGCCCCGCTTGCCCCCCCGTGATCTTGGCTCCACCTCCTTCGAGGAGGGTTCTTGGAGACAGGGGCGTTCCCTCCCCCCCGACCGCCTCACACTGTCCATCCGCCGAATCGGGCGCGAGCTGCCCTCCCCTCGCTTCTCTCCTCCACAAGCGCGGAGGAGAGCCGAGCCGACGGAGAAAACAGGCCGTTAAAACGTGCGCAATCCTCGCTGCTAGCGCTGCGGGAGATCGTGCCGTACGGAGCCTGTTGGAACGGCAGAGGGGGGGCGAAGATGTGGCTGCGGGTGGGATGGTGGGGTGCGCCGGTGTGTAGTGGAAGCCGCGTTGTGGTTGGTGGTTGTTGTTCAAATTAAAGAAAGGACAGAAAAAACGGCTATCTCGAAGGATCGCAGCGCCGAATGAATCACATTAATTCCCTCTAAACAAATGGGTTGGGCTAACATAGTACATGTACTTCAGAAATATCTCACCTGCGGGACGCTGAATGATGGTTGCGAGATATACCACAGCCGTAACAATATTATGTACTGTGCTGTTTAAAGCGAAAGTGCCCCCTGGTGGACGATTGGAGGAAGTTCACCTTTGATGTGAGATTTATTTTATTATTTTCTCTTGCTGTTTGGAAGTGAAAAGTGCCCCTGGTGGACCATTTGAAGACGTTCACCTTTGAGTGAGATTTATTATATTATATACTCTGCTGTTTAAAGTGAAAAGTGCCCCCTGGTGGACCATTGGAGGAAGTTCACCTTTTCAATGTAAGTTTATTTTATTATTTACGCCACCATCATCTCGCTACAAACATCACAACGCCATCATCTTCCTACAAACATCGCAACGCCATCATCTCCAACAACACATCACAACGCCATCATTTCCAACGAACATCACAACGCCCAATGACATTTCAACGCAACATCGGGCAAGCGCTCCTGATTGTCACACAAACATCACAACGCATCATCTCCTACGAAAACCATCACAACGCCATCATCTCCTACAAACATTCAACAACGCCATCATTCTTCCTACAGACATCACAACGCCATCATCTCACTACAAACATCGGCGAACGCGGACTCATAGTCTATCCTACAAACATCAGCAAACGCCAATCATCTCCTAGGCCAAACATCAACAACGCCATCATCCTCCAACAAACATCACAACGCATTCAATTTTCCAACAGAACATCACAACGCCAATCATTTCCTACAAACATCACAAGCAGGACCGATCCCTCTCCTTACAACATCAACGCGCACGCCATCATCTCCCTACGAACATCGACAACGCCATCAATCTCTACAAACATCCAACGCCATCATCCTCCTACAAACAGCACAACGCCATCGTCTGCTGACGACATTCACAACGCCATCAATCTGGCCTACAACATGCGCACACGGCCATCATCTCCTACAAACATCACAACGCCATGCATCTGCCTACAAACAATCACAGACGGGCCATCAATCTCCCTACAAACATCGGGCAACGCCATCATCTCCTACAAACATCACACGAACATGCCGATGCATTTCCAGACCAAACATCAACAACGCATCATCTTTCCAACAAACATCACAACGCCATCATTTTCCTACAAACATCACAAAGCCATCATCTCCTTACAAAACATCACAACGCCATCATCTCCCTACCAAACGATCACAACGCCATCATCCTCCTACAAACAATCGCAACGCCCATCATTTCCAAAACAGAAACATCGCAACGCCATCATTATCCAACAAAATCGCAACGCCATCTCTCCAACAAATATCAACAACGCCATCATCTCCTACAAAACATCACAACGCCATCATCTCGCGCTCCAACAAACATCGGCAACGCCAGATGATGCTTCCGTACAAAGCACATCGCCAACAGCCATCATCTCCTACAAACATCCAACGCCCAATCATACTCCTACAACATCGCAACGCCATCAATCTCCTAACAAACGATCGGCAACGCCCATCATCTCCTAACAAACAATCGGCAAACGCCATTGCATCTCCCAAACAAACGCTCCGGGCCCAACGCGCCGATCATCGATCCAGACAAAGCATCACAACGCCCATCATCTCCAGAAAAGCACTGCGCAACGCCATCATCTCAACAACATCAAAGTCATTTCCACAAACGACGACCGCCATGTGTGCAACTTCCAACCTCAATCCAGCAACGTCACAACGCCATCGTCAACAATGCACCAACCAACATAACTCCAACACCACACCTCCAACATCAACGCCATCATCTCCAACAAACAGTCACAACGCCATCATCCCCATAACAACATCGGCAACGCCATACATCTCCAAACAAACATCGCAACGCGGCAGGTCATCTCCCAACAAACATTCACAACGCGCATCTTCTTCCACAACAAACATCGCGAACGCCATCATTTCCAACCAGACAGCATCGCAACGGCCAATCGTCTCCTACAAACATTCGCAACGCCTCGATCTCCTACAAACATCGCAACCCGATCAATTCCTAACAAACATCGCAACGCCATCATCTCCTACAAACACGCAACGCCTCGATGTCTGCCTACAAACACGCGAACGCCATCAGTCTCCTCAAACCATCAACAAACGCCATCATCTCCTACAAACACTCAGCCAGGATGCAACGTGTGAACCATCCCGCACTCATCTCCTACAAACATCGCAAACGCGCGATCATCTCCTACAACACGCAAGGCAGACATTGGCTAGACACCAACACGCCGATCATCTTCGCTACAAACATCCAACGCCATCATCTCGTACAACACAAAGCCATCACTCCGAAAAACACGCCACAACATCGCACGCATCATCTCCTACAAACATCGGCAACGCCATCATCTGCCCTACAAACATGTCACAACGCACATGCGTGCCGACAAACATCACAACGCGATCAATCTCCTACAACATCGCAACGCCATCATCTCGGACAAACATCACAACGCCATCATTCTCCTAACAACATCAGCAACACAGCCATCATTCTCACTACAAACTTCACGAACCGGACCCATCATCTGCCTAACAAACATCACACACGGCCATCATCTCCCAACAAACATCGCCAACGCCTCATTGCAAACAATCAATTCAACACACAACAACACAACGCCATATCTCAACAGCAAGCCATCATCTCCTAAACACACAACATAATGACAACAGGCACGACGAAGTCATCTCCGTCAGCATGCGAACAGTCGGCAACGGCAATCTCTTTCCGTTCGAAGAACATCAACAACGGCACATCATGTCTACAACATTGCAACGTAGGCATTCCACTACATTTAACAACCCAAGATTCATCTTCCTACAAGACATCGCAACGCCCATTCATCTCCTGCAGACAACTAACGCCATCCATCAACATCAGTCCGCTAACGGCCATCCATGGCCTAAACATCAAGGACTCACAACCTTCAAGGCCAAATCCTCCGAAACGCCTCACTCTACACTGCAACGCCATCATCTCCTACAAACATCAACAACCCAATCATGTCCAAGAATGCACGCAACGAGTCCTGACCAACGTCCAACCATGCTCCATACAAACATGAGAACGCCATCAGTCCTGAACATCGGGCGGACCCTTTCCAAAACATCAACGCATAAACACTACAGACAGCAACCGCGATACATCTCCTACCAAACATGCCGCCATCACGCCATCCAGCCATCATCCTCCTACAACATCACAACGCCATCATCTCCTACAAAACCATCGCAAACGCCATCATCTCTACCAAAACATCACAAAGCCATCATCTCCTACAAACATCGCACGTCACAAACATGCACCATCTCTCCTACAAACATCAGCAAACACTCGCCATTTCATCTCCTCCAAACATCCAACATAACGCACGTCCTCTCCTACAAACATCGCAACGCCACATCTCCTACACAACATCGATCGAACGCCATCATCTCCTTACAAACATCGGCAACGCCATCATCTCCCTACAAACATCGCGCAGCCATCGGTCTCGCTCCAAACGCATCCACAACGCCGTCGGTCTCCACAAACATCGCAACGCCATTCATCTGCTACGAGAAGACATTCGCAACGCCATCGGTCTCCTACAAACATGCGGCAACGCCATCATCGTGCCTACAAACATCACAATCTCTCAACGCTCTCCACATCTCTCTACAAATAATCATCTCATCTCGTCGCTTACATTTTCCAACAAACATCCTCTGCACACGTCTCCACAATTTAGACTCCGCTCTACAAACGCATCCACAGAACCGGCTCGAGTCAGTACGATTTCCTCTCAATCAAACATCGCAGGCTGCGCCATAATCTCCTATTTCAATCCACAACATGGGTCAACGCTATCATTCCTTACAAAAACTTCGCAATCGCCATGTCATCTCCACTTACATACTATCAGCTAACGCCATCATCTTCCTACAAAACGCGTTTGGTCCAGCAAACGTCCTAATGATATATACACTCCCAACATAGCACCATCACAACGCCCACTCAAATTTCCATACCAAACAATGTACAACGCCGATTCATTCTCCTCGCTCATAACCATCAACAAACGCCATCATTTCCTACAAGAGAGCATCCAGACCAACGGACCATCCTGTTCCGTGAGACAAAAAGTCACAACGCCTAGTCATTCTCCTCAACAACCATCGACTGAGCACAGCCACCATCCATTTCCTAACCAAACATCGCGGGCACGCAACCGCCCATCTAACTTGTCGCACCAACATCGCACGTCCGATCCACTCTTCCTACAAACATACGACAAATCCTGACCTACTGTACTTGTCCAATCGAAACAATCGCTCAACGCATCATCCCTCTTAACTCAAACATCACAGCGCCCATCATCTCTACAACAGCCTCACCAACGGCCATTTTTCCTTCGCATCACAACGCACGACCATCATCCTCCCTACAGGATATATCTATCCACTGCTGCAATTCATTCTAGAAACCTGCAAGCCAAACATCACAAACTGCCATTACTATCTTCTGCCTCACACAACAGGTGCACAACCCGCGTGCGATCTAGTTTAGTCTCTTATCAACAATAGGTCTGCTCGATAACAGCATCTAATCATTCTGAACCCATAAGCGAACATTCACCAAACAGGCTCCTATTCATTACTGCCACCCAAATCATTCGCAATGCCCTAATCATGTTCCAACATCAAAACCATCGTGCATACAGACGACCATCTACCCGTGCACAAACCATCGCTCAACGCCATCATCTCCTTACAAACTATCATCACAATCGCCACAGTAAATATTCCTTAGACAAATAGATCACAATCTAATGTTGGGCGCCCAACGCCATCATTCTCCTACAAAACACGCAACGCCATCATCTCCTACAACACCGCAACGCCATCATCTCCTACAAACATCGTCTCAACGCCATCATCTCCTACAAACATCGCAACGCCATTCATCTCCTCCAAACTCATCACAACGCCATCATCTTGTTTTTCTTATCAACATCTGCATTTTGTCCATCACTTCTTCCCTACTCAAACATCGTCCTCAACCTGCCATCATCTCTACAAACATCGCGAACGCCATCATCTTCCTATAATACATATCACAACTCCTATCACTTTCGACATAGGACATCGCAAATGCAGCCATCAGTCTCACAACCATCTCAACGCCTCATTCTTCGCTACGATCAAACACACAACGCCATACCAAATTTCCTCTTATCATTACATTACACTTTCGGCTATATACGCCATCCTGCGCGCTATCAAAATGTCAACCAATCACGCCACGCTGTGCGATTTCACAACAACATCCACAACGCTCGCAGATTGCTTTGTTCCCACAAAACCATCTACTACAAGACGCGTGCCATGACTAATCTACCTACTACAAGATCACAACGCCATCATAATATCCATACAAACATCAACCGAACCGGCATCATATCTCAAGCATATACATCACAACCGCGCAGATCCTTCATTATTCACGTACAACATGCAACGCCATCATCATCCATCAAACATCCCGGCAATACGCACAATCATTATCAAACCCCACTGCCAGGACAACACAGGCTCCGACCATTCTTCTGAACCTTTCACAACATCAACTAATGGACGCTCACCAACTATCTAGCTTTCCCATATACAAAATTAGATATCGCCATGTAGCCACACAATTCAGATCTCCTGATACAACAATATTGCACTCACCCGTACGACTTATACTACCATCACGTAAACCTTATCACTCTCAAACAGTCCTTGATATTCTGCTTACTACCTCACAACATACACCATTCCAACGACCAATCGAATCATCCTACAAACACGTTCTCCGCTCCAGCTATGTCCCAATGCGATCTTTCCTAAGCGCATTATGTATATTAACTACTAGCATTCAAATCACAATCTATAATTAACTCCTCATTCCCCAAAGGTCTTGCACAAACTCCATTCCCCTAAGGCAGACTACAAAACATCACAAACAGCTCGAGTCATAATATCTCCACACGATAGGCGTATTGATAACGAGACTCGATTGTCTCTCCATCTAAATGTATCTCGCAAACAATAATTGTTCGGTCCTATCGAGCTAGACTAATCATTCGTCGACATTACACATATAACAAGACTGCGAGCCAAACGCGCGAAATCAAGTGATGCACCGGGATGAACGCGCGAAGAGGACGAAGATCGCGAGAAGACGTCGATAATCTAGAGAAGACAATGCAGAGACGAGAACAATAAAGCCGAGAGAGGACGCAAGCAGAGACCGTCAAGTACTGCCGTACGAGAGCAGTAAGGGGCGACAAGAACCAATCAATCTACACTACAAACATCACAACCGCCATCAGTGGGTGCCTGACAGAAAGGCGATAGGGTTAACGACAACGGGCCATCAGTGCGTGGCCGACTATATACAGAGAGAAGCATGGTCGCCAACGCCTTATCTCCTACACATCAGACACAGACGATCAAATTTCTATAATCACTCCTATCGACCTACTCGAAACATCACATCGCCAATGTACAACACCTAAAACATCGCACTACGACAAATTACCGATCTACAGCATCGAGACCCTATGCAGCTAATAGCACCATATTCATTCCAAGCCGTTTACATTGAATTCTAATCAAACGGCTCTCGGAAAAGTGGATTCACCGTTTATACCTAGCACTATCCACCACACTAATATCAGATATCATAGTTCTCCCTAATGCGCAGAGACTCGGCATGCCGATCGACATATATCACTCTACGCTCCTACAAACTCGAACCATAGACAGTCACCAATATCCATCTACCTACCAACTAATCTTCGCAAAACTTGTCCTTTTTGACATTCTCCTACAAACATACGCCGACAACGCATCTGAGTGCACATCTTCTACCACTTCCCTAACATTACCACCGGCGTCTCTGTCTTTCCTTTCTCTCCTGTACATTAACATTCGAGTGCACAAACGTCCACATGCTCTGGCGTACCCATGATACAGAATAACCTCACACACCACATATAACATAATAACATAGAGCATACCAATATATTTGATCATGTAACATTACTACTGCGCGATCTGCTCACGATCTCGTATCTTTCCTCCTAGGCATAGATTTCATTCACAAAGCTCTCAATGGCACTCATCCTATTCAAACATATCTGACATACACGCGCATTTCATTTGGTCCGATCCTAATTCAAATTCATCGCAAACAACCTGACCTCTCTCCATTCAGATAACATGCACTCAACTTGCACCGTCGAGCTGTATTTCCACAAACATCGCAACGCAGCGAACGAAGCTGCATAATCTTCTTAACCAGAGAGCACCATCGCCACGCAGCTTCCATCAACTCGGTCGCGCTCCGCACTAGTACTAACAATATAAACAGCTCAAACGCTCTATAGCATAAGTCTTCCTGCGGTCTGGATCCAGATCATACTCACAAAATTCTAACAATACGCACGTATTATCTCTGTTCCCAATTAGCTCCACTCAAACAACGGCCCACCTAACCATTTTCCATCAATCATACACAAACAAATTCCACAATCGTCACAATATCCATTTTCCAATCAAAAGACATTATTCACTAGCACGCACCAATACCATCATACCTAGCAAACACAGCAACACACAGACGCGCATCATTTTTAAACACTACAATAAACACCTTCCCTTCTCAACTCTCCACTAGTTGCATTGCTCGTGTGACAATACATCACAACGCCATCATCTTCCTACTAACACCATACGCCAATTCTCACAAACTCAACCATCATCTCCTACAAAACATCACAACGCCATCATCTTCAAACAACATCGCAACGCCATCATCTCCTACAACATTTCACAACCACCATCATTTCCAACAAACATCGCAACGCCATCAATCTCCTACCAACATCACAACCGCCATCATTCCTACAAACATCAAACGCCATCATCTTCCTACAAACATATCACAACCCCATTCATCTCCTATCAAACATCACAACGCCATCATCTCCTACAAACATCAACAACGCATTCATCTCCTACAAACATCATCCAATCCTCACTTCAAACCTCATCATTTCCAACAAATACATCGCAACGCCGATTCATCTCTACAAACATCCAACGCATCATTTAAAACATGCAACGCCATCATTTCCCAACATCAACGCCATCATTCCCGACAAACATCGCACGCCATCATCTCCTACAAACATATTGCAACAACGCCATCATCTCCTACAAACATCGCAACGCCATCATCTCCTACAACATCGCAACGCCATCATCTCCTACAAACATCGCAAGCCATCATTCCTACAAACATCCACGCCATCATCTCCTACAAACATCACAACGCCATCATCTCCTTCAAACATCCCCCCCCCCAACAACGCCATTTCTCCTACAAAATCCAACGCCATCTCTCTCCTAACAAACATCACAACGCCATCATCTCCTACAAACATCGCAACGCCATCATCTCCTTATAAACATCACAACGCCATCATCTCCTCCGCAACATCGCAACGCCATCATCTCCTTACAAACATCGCAACGCCATCATCTCCTACAACATCACAACGCCATCATCTCCTACAAACATCCAACGCCTCATCTCCTACAACTCACACGCATCATTTCACAAACATACCCAACGCCATCATTCTGCGCAACAACTCACAACGCCATTCATCTCCTACAAACATTCACAACGCCATTCATCTTCCACAAACATCCACAACGCCATCATTTCCTTACAAAACATCGACAACGCCAACATCTCCTACAAAACATCGCAACGCCATCATCTCCTACAACAGCAACTCGCAACGCCATCATTTCCAACAAACTCGGCAACGCCATCATCTCCAACAAACATCACAACCCATCATTTCCAACAAACATCGCAACGCCATCATCTCCTACAAAACATCCAACGCCGATCATTCTCCTACAAACATACAACACGCCATCATTTCCAACAAACATCCAACGGCCATCATCTCCTAACAAACATCGCAACGCCATCATCTCCTACAAACATCACAACGCCATTCATCTCCTACAAACATCACCGAACGCCATCATCTTCCTACAAACATCACAACGCCATCATCTCCTACAAACATCACAACGCCATTCATCTTCCAACAAACATGCAACGCCATCATCTCCTAACAAACATCACAACGCCATCATTTCAACAAACATCGCAACGCCATAATCTCCTACAAACATCGCAAACGCCTCATCTCTACAAACATCGCAACGCCATCATCTCCTTACAAACATCACACACCATCATCTCCTACAAACATCGCAACGCCATCAATCTCCTACAACATCGCAACGCCATCATCTCCTACAAACATCGCAACGCCATCATCTCCTATCAAACATCACAACGCCATCATCTTCCTACAAACATCACAACGCCATCATCTCCTACAAACATCACAACGCCATCATCTCCTACAAAGACCAACGCTATCTCTCAAACATCCAACGCATCATTCTCCATAAACATCACAACGCCATCATTCCTCAAACATCACAACCCCATCATCTTCCTACAAATCCCATTTAGCACGCATACGCCATCATCTCCTAACAAACATCACAACGCTATCATCTCCTACAAACATCACACGCCCATTCATCTCCTACAAACATTCACACGCCATCATCTCCTAACACAACATCACAACGCCATCCATCTCCTACAAACATCCAAACGCACATCATCCCTCCTAAAACATCACAACGCCATCAAATCTCCATACAAAACATCGCAACGCCATCATCTCCTACAAACATCGCAACGCCATTCATCATCCTACAAAACATCACAACGCCATCATCTCCTACAAACATCGCAACGCCATCATCTCCTACAATACACATCGGCAACGCCATCATCCTCCAAAACCGAAACATCACAACGCCATCGTTATGACTCCTACAAACATCGCAACGCCATCATCTCCTACAAAACTCACACGCCATCATCTCCTACAAACATCTACAACCGCCATCATCTTCCTACAAACATCGCAACGCCATCATCTCCTACAAACATCGACAACGCCCATTACTTCCAACAAACATCCGCAACGCCATCCATCTCCTACAAACATCACAAACGCCATCAATCTCCTACAAACATCACAACGCCATCATCTCCTACAAACATCACAACGCCATCATCTCCTACAAACTACCGCAACGCCCATCATCTCCTACAAACATCACAACGCATCATCTCCTACAAACATCACAACGCCATCATCTCTACCAAACATCGCAACGCCATCATCTCCATACCCAAACATCACCAACGCCATCATCTCCTACAAACTGCAATGCCATCATCTCCTACAAACTCACCAACGCCATCATCTCCTGCAAACATCACAAACGCCATCATCCTCCTACAACTCACAACGCCATCATCCTTTCAAACATCGCAACGCCATCATCTCCTACAAACTTTCACAACGCCAATCACTTCTCCTACAAACGTTCACAACGCTATCATCTCCTACAAACATTCACAACGCCATCATCTCCTACAAACATCACAACGCCATCATCTCCTACAAACATACGCGCACATCCAAACATCACAACGCCATCATTCCTACAAACATCGCAACGCCATCATCTCCTCACAAACATCACAACGCCATCATCTCGTACAAACATTCGCAACGCCATCATCTCCTTACAAACATCGCAAACGCGCGTCATATGCATTTTAACACAGCCCTAAACTAAACATCACATCGGGACACAAGGTACAATACATCCGACAGACACAATATCGAGCAACACAAAACGCCATACACTTATATGTAGACCTACAAACATCGGCAACGCCGATGGAATGAAAAACGAAATAAAAGGAGTGAACAAGCAAATGGAAACAAACACAAACAAAATGGATGGAACGAAAAAGGAAATAAAAGGAGTGAACAAGCAAATGGAAACAAACA